>CAJNIZ010044169.1:33953-51845 GCA_905231905.1 Symbiodinium pilosum | reverse complement strand
GCTTTGGGGTTTAAGGGTTTAGGGCATATGTATATATATTATGTGTAACATGCTATAACCGGATCCTCATTTGGAGGGTTGGGGTTACCCCAATCCTGTTTCGAAGTAAACCGTTGCAAGGGAACAATATTCCAGTTCAGCCTTTGTGCTCGAGCCTACGGGCCGGGCCCTGAACCCCAACACTGTACACAGCCCCTAAACCCTGAACCCTAAACACTCAACTGCAAACCCTGAACTGTAGCCTGGGGCTTATCCGATGAACTCTAGCCTGGGGCTTATATGATCGGCGCAGCTGGCTTCTCTCTTCGTCCGCAGGGCATGACTTCGCTTCAGCGATGCGGAAGCTGAGTTGGGGTTTAGAGTTTAGGGTTGTGGCCTCCAAGAGCAGAACAGCAATTGTAAGATTAGCCAAACATGCAGCCCTAAACCCTAAACCCGGGCAACCAAAGTCTGTCAAAATTGTTTTTTTTGGTAGTGAAGGTCGGGCATTTTGCAGTTCGTGCTGCGGGCTTTGTGAAGCGAAGCCCTAGGACGAAGCGTGGGAATCAGTACCGTACCTCCCTGGGACCGCAGAATGCGGTATCAGGGTCCAAGCATCCAGACATTGGGGCTCGGTGCTAAATACCCTGTAGGGTTTAGGGTCCGAATGGTTGTGGTACCCAACAGTAGCTTTAGGCTTGGCGGCTTCCCAGGGCGGATGTAGATTCCCATGTGCTAAGAGGACTCACCCCGGCCACAAGCAAGAGACAGCGATTCATCAATAGAGTCGGCCATTTGCAAACCGGTAGGTTGCCATTCCCAGGGTTTAGGGTTTAGGGTTTGAGTTTTCGATAAAGCGCCTAGTGCATAGCATCTTGGAGCAGAACTTTCCCGAAGGTTCTGAGTGCTCCATGCTCATACACTGCCGCAACACCTATACAGCAGTTCGTACGGTCCTACGGTTCCAAATGCCCAAATCTCAAGCACTGACTTCTGAAACCTTTGGACAACAGCCAATTTCCTCAAACCACCGAATACAGGTAAAGCCGCCTGAAAGGGCTGCTTAGGGTTTAGGGTTTAGGGGATTCTCCGGAACACCTAAAGTAGGTAAAACAATGGCCCAAACCCCATTCAGATTCTCAAAAAGGACATTATTCTACATACTTGGGGGGGGCCAGGACCCTAAACTTCTTCAAGGTCAACTCATGGCTTCAACTTGAATACTCCCTTTCCAAAGCACAAGCAAAGTTGGTTTAGGGTTTAGGGCTCAGGTAGAAACCCAAGACCTTAGGGTTTAGGGTTTAGGGTGAATTCTTAACATCAAATTCTGAACCTGACCTTCAGAAGTACCACCCCCTTATATCATTCAACCAAGCATGTTCATATGATGCAGTTCTCTCTTGGATGTGCCCCGCGGCCAATCGGATCCTCATCGTGATCGGGGAAGCAAGCCCAGATGCAACCTTTAACCCTAAACCCAAAACTTTACCCTAATTTTTACCCTCAACCCAAAGCTTTACCCTAAACTTTAACCCTAAACGCAATAATGACCCCAATACTTTACCCCAATATAACCCCAACATAACCCCAATATAACCCCATTACTTTACCCCAAACCCTGACCTAAACCCTAAAACCCTAAACCCTAAACCCTAAAACCCTAAACCCCTAAAACCCTAAACCCTAAACCCAATACTTTACCCCAAATCCTAAGAAACCCCCAGATTGACTGCGCCGCGTGGTGGTCCACGAGCCGGAGCCATGCTCTCACGGCTTTGCAATGGCCTCACTCACGCTGTTTCAGGTTTAGGGCTTAGGGTTTAGGGTGTAGGGTTTAGGGTTTAGGGCTTAGGGTTTAGGGGTCCAAGTGCTTGGAGACTCTTGAAAAGGGGGCCCTAATTCTTGGAAATCCCTGCAGGAAGCCAATGAAGGGGAGAAGAAGTAATTAGGGTCATAACACAAACCAGTCTAGGGACGTCATAGCCGTCATGAAGATAGCTTGAAGTCGCGAATTCTTTCCAAGCGAGCTTTGTTGGCTTTCCACATGAAGACTTAGGGCTTTGGGGTTGGGGCTTAATGTAGCATGCATTGATAACAAGCGTATGTTTGCAACATGTCTGCCACAAGTCAAAACCTCCAAGAGTGATGAACCTTGGAGCACGGAACCGCATCTGGAACCTTCATGCTAGAAGCCTAGCTACCTGAATATGGGTTTACTGTTACATGGGAACCATTTTCCTGTCATGCGGTTTAGGGTTTAGGGGTTTATGGCTTGCTAATTACAGGTTTGGGGAACTATCTGGTAGTTGGATCCTCCGAATCTGGACCCTCTCGCAGTGAGCCCTCGCTTGATTGTCCACTCACGTAGATCCTATCATGCCCAAAGTCTGCCAGACCACTTGAGCTAGCGTCCAAACTCCTGGTAACCCCTGAGCAACCCCTATGATACTGCCCTATATAAGCCTCTTTCAGGAGATATAAGCCCCTTTAAGGCGCTTAGACTTAGCCAATTTAAGCATGTGTTCTCATTGCCTGGAGGAACAGGCCATCCACAGGAAGTCTCGAAACATCCAGTAGCACATTGCTGGACAGATTTGAGATTGGGGTTTTGTCATCCAGCTACTGCAGGAGACAACTCCACGAAACAAGACCCTTTCAAGGTATTCGCGAGAAAACACGGAGTTCCCCAGTTCATGACCCTAAGGGTCCAAGGACCCAAACAATACGCTTTTAGGGCCCAAATACTACAATATTAATGGTACTTGGGTCCTAGAACCCTTGGACCCTTAGGGTGACCCATTACTTTCAAACTTGCCAAGCCCAGAATCATCGACCCCATACCTGCCCTGCAGATGTCCCAGATACCCACCGTTATAAATACCGTAGGCCGCATGGTAAAGGCGCATGGGTGGTTCTAAATGTAGACTACTGACCCGAAAGCCCATGCAAAAAGAGCCATATGAGCCACTGTCTAAACTCCTAGTATCCCCCCTAATAACGCCCAGGGTAGTCCCCTATATAGTTCCTTATATATCCCCCCTTTAAGGCGTTTAGACTATGGTAAAGCTTTGGGGTTCAAAATCCCTATAAACCCTCACCCTCAACTCCTAAAGCCTTACACACTAAACCACTAAAAGCCAAATCTTACACCCTCAACCCCTAAACCCTAAACCCTAACACCCTCAGCCCCTAAAACGCTAAACTCATAAGCCTTGGATGCAGCCTTCGAGACGGCCTGCGCCTGTTTAGAACTTGGGCTTGGCTTTCGCGATTTAGGGATTAGGATTTAGGGTTTAGATTTAGGGTTTAGGATTTGGGGTTTAGGACTTAGGGTTTAGGGTTTGGGGTTTAAGGTTTAGGATTTAAGGTTTAGGGCTTAGGATTCAGGCCGTAGGGTTCCTTAGGCATCCGAATCGCCCAAAGAAGGCTCCATGTATAGCCCTTATGGCCAAAGTAATATGCATGTCATGTATACCCTAAGCCCTTCACCCTTGACTATGGACTTGGATGCCTTCGGGCATAGACTGTGGGATTTGAGTTGTTAAGTTTGGAGGTGGCTATCAGTTCAGTTTTGGGAATATGGCAGTCTTGTACCCCTGAAAGAGCGCAGTGGTTTAGGGTTTAGGGTTTGGGATTCGGGGCTATTGCGGAGCGACGCTACTCGTGAGCGCACAGCTTTCCGATGTGGGCTCGAGGAGTGTGGGAGCCTATTCCGTACAGGTCTGGCCGAACTCCAAGCAGAAAGCAAGACCCAAAACCCTAGACCCAAACCCTAAACCCTTCTCACTGAAACGCCTGGTGTGCATATGCCCAGGGCTGAGAATTGCTTGCTGCTACTGGCGGATGCGCAGATGACTCTTAAGCCCCTGGCCCAGTGTTTAGGGTTGAGGTTTAGGGATACCATGGTGACGGCATAGTAAAGCGCAGAACTGTTGGGAGTCAAAGTTGTTCCACTAGCATCAGGGCACCCTGCTGATTACCTAGACCCCTATACTCCATGTACCCCGTTTTAGGGTAGCTAATTATGTATACAACAGATACTAGACGTCTAGTTAGGTATCCCCAAAAGGGGATAGGGTATGGGGGTCTAGGTGGAGCAACGTGGGAACTCATTAGCTAAGCTCTTGGTCTTCCTTCGCGATTGTGCGCATCCATGTCCTAGTTTTCTGCCCCCTAAAGCTTAACCGCTTCAATTCTACTATAGAGTTGTATATACACCCGAAAAATTTAAGGTTCTCCACTCAGCTATTAAGATGTCCTGGTGCACCTGAAAGAATACCCGCATTCGCTGCTCAACCAAAACCAAATGAACGATTGGTCCTTCATGTTTAGGAGTGCCATCCCTAAACCCTCACTCCCTAAATTATTTCCCTAAACGAACCCTAAACCCTAAACCTTTTAGGGTTTAGGGCGACTGAGCGTAGCCCAAATCCTAAGCGGATGAAATAGCCCCCAGGAAACCCCCGGGGCGCAAGTGCTAGCCCCAAAGAAAAGCTTGATAGTTTAGGGTTTAGGGTTTAGGGTTTAGAGTTTAGGGTTTAGGGTTTAGGGTAAAAAACACTGCAAGCACATCGCAACAAAATCCAGAACTCCAGGTCAGGTTAAGGATTTAGGTTGGTTGGGGGCTTAGTGCTTTGGATGCGGTGTAGGCTTGCGCTCCATACTATACCGCAAGGCAGGGACCCAACACCTTTAAAAAAAAGGAGGCGACAGTGAACCTGCGTAGACCCTCCTCCTACCCTCTATTAGGGCCTAAGTACCTACTATTAGGGACCATATATCCCCAATTAAGGGTACAAGGAAAGTCCTGGTGCTTCCCAAACTGACTTGGAAGCTCCGAGGGGCTTAGGGCTTGGGGGTGACTCCTGTCCTGTTTAACCGGGCTTTCACGCGGAGTTTCCATGTAGTTTGGAATGGGGAAATCCCTAAGAAGCAAAAAGCCTACACTCAAAGTGTCTGCGCGTACTTGCCCCAAGCCATTCTACAACTACTATTCTCACCCCTTGAAAGGGAATGAACTCTTTCCCTCAAAGGCGCCTTGGATGTCACAACTCCCGTGTTTTGCCTCCAGGGACTTGAGAGCATTTGCGTGGGTTGTGAGCTGAGGGCAGGTTATGTGATGGACACAAACCCAGTAAAGGGTTTAGGGATTAGGGCTTAACCACGTGCCCCTAAACCCTAAACCCTAAACCCCAGGGTGTAGGGTTTTCGGTTTAGGGCTTTGGGATTGGGATTAATTCATTTCATGGGTTGGGCTTTAGGGTTTCGGGAATCCTTTGGTTTAGAACTTGGGGAGCACCTGGAGCTTCGACTCAGGCGTTGGGAAACGTTTGAAGGGCTTGGCTGACACGCGTTAGGGTTTAGGGTTTAGGGTTCATGAACCTACCCAAAGGGTCCATGTTGATATATGGTATATACTTAAGGCTCACAAGGGATTCCCATATTCCTACTTTAAGGCCCAAGTATCTACCATATAGCTACATGGAGCCTTTGGGCTAGAACTACAACCTAGACTTCGAGGACTTACAATTAGATGTCGTGGTTTCCCAAAATTGGGGGACCCCAATGTAGACTCCAAAATACTATCATCTTTACCCTAGACACTGAACCCTAAGCCCTGAACCCTAACCCCTATACCCCTAACCCCTAAGCCCCGAACCCCTAAACCCCAAACTCCAATTCCTCAACCCTAAGCCACCGAAGCCACCTCTTGTTCGGCTCATCACCTTGCTCCAGGGGCCTTTTGACCTTGCCGCGGGAGGCAAAATTAAGATTTCCAGAGTTCCCCTTCCCCAGAGGGTCCAAGTATCAAATAATTAGGTCCCTTTAAGGGGAGATATAGGGACATGTAGGGATGTTTAGGGCTTAGGGTTTAGGATTTAAGGTCCAAATACCTAATAATTAGGTACTTGAGTTTTGGGTAATAGTAATTATAGAATAGGTTTTGGGTAAGTGTATGACTATTGGGCACTTGGAATGTTTGGGTTCTGCTATTTTTCAATGCAGGGCAATGAGTTCTAGTTTAGAGTTAATGGTTTAGGATGTAGGGTTTTTGGGTATAGAGGTTAAGTGCTTTAAGTGTACAAGGAATCTAGGACTACAATGTTGGTAGTTGTTTAGGGCCTTAAGATACTTGATGTCGATTGAAGTACTGGTACTGTGGATGGTGCGACTTATTTCCTTCGCAAAGTCCTGAGCCCTGGGCCAAAGCTCCGGTACCTTGTAGGGGTTATTATGCCCTAAGGGTTCAAGGACCCAAATAACAGCGCTTTAGGGCCCAAATACCATTAATATCACAGTATTTGGGCCCCAAGACCCTATTATTTGGATCCTTAGACTCTTAGGGTAGTCAAGTCCAAAATTCTGGGACGGCTGCGGCCCTTCGTCACAATGCAACACAGGACTGCCTATGTCCACGCGGGCCAGGGAATCTAGCCGCTTAATCTCTTCCCCCTTATATTAGCCCCCCTTCCAATATTAGATATGCCCAAAATACTATGATATACCAGAGTGGGGAATATTTAATATTCAAACTTAGGGGGTTGAGGGGGGTTAATATAAGGGGGAGGGGGTTAGTAGCCAGTACAGTCTGTTGTGCGGCAATTCCATACACACGGTGAACCGCAAAGCCCTGAACCCCCTGAACCCTATACAGCCTAAACCCTAAACCCTAAACCCTAAAAGTTGAGTTGACAACTCGACGCCTCAAAGCCCCAACCGACATCCTCAACCCTGCACCCTCAACCTCCAGCCCTCGACCTGCAGGGGCCCCCAAGACTACGACAAGGTTTGGCTTTAGGATTTAGGGTTCAGGGTCTAGGGTTGAATTATCGAATCCACAGTTCAAAGCTGCAAGATCAACATAACCGCGCCAACTGCACAACCTCCGCAAGTGAACCCCCCAACCCTCAATGCCAAGACTTGAAACTTAAAACCCCTGCTCCTCGAATTCTCGACCCAGAATTTCAGTCATGCCTAAACCCTATGTAAAACCCCCCAAGTAGGTAAAATGATGGCCGAAAACTTTTAAACCGTCAGCCTTCAAAAGGCTATTGTTCTGCATACTTTTGGGGTTCATGTAGAAATCCCAACCCTATGAGCTATAGTCTAAACTCCTTTTTGGTAACCCCTATAGCAGTCCCCTACATAATCTCCTACATCACCCCCTTGAGGGAGTTCAGACTAAACCCTAAACCCTAGACCCCCAAAAAAACCTGGACCCAAACCATCCCTAGAACCAGCACCTAAACCCTAAGGTTTAGGGTTTAGGGTCCCTAAGCCCTAAGCCCTAATCCCTAAGCCCCAAGTAAAATGTATCTCAAACCTGAGGCTCGATCCCCACCAGCCGTGTCTGCTGTGGTCCTCAGGAGCTTTCTTGGCTCAAGGTTTAGGGGTTTTAGGGTTCAGGATAACCCAAGACCCTAATTCAAAGTTTACCGTGCCGCTGTAGGGTTTAGGCTTTAGGGGTTTAGGGTTTCGGTTTCAAAGTTCAGGATAACCCCAAACCCTAGATCTTAAACCCTAATTTAAAGTTTAGGGTTCAGGGGCGTGAGTACCAGGAAATGCTTGGGATCAATCAGAGGAAATACACAGGGACGGAGTATTGCCCCAAGAGTCTAAGGAGCAATTACTTGGCTTGTTGGTAGCAGCAGTTGTAGCGAGCTTTTGTTTTGGGAAACATGCGGGGGGGTATTTCAACCCTTACGGTTACCCAGTTTCAACTATAATTCAAGTAACCAGAATGAGAGCCCAAATGATCCCACCCATAATTTAATTCCCATGAAACGTCAAGTAGGGTTTGCGACACTCCCGGTTTCATTTGTGACCCTAAACCCTGATGGCTAAACCCCAAACCCCTAAACCCCTCAACCCTAAACCCTAAGACCCTGAACCCCCTGATTCTTCAGGGTGCAAAGACTGCTGCTTCTGAGAGCTTAGCTCGGGGCTCCGAAGGCTTAGGGCTGGGTTTAGGGTTTAGGGCTTAGGGCGTCTACCTGCGCAGGGCTGAGTATCCATGCGCCGATGGCGCCACCCCACACATCCTGCGCCCAGCGAACTTCGTGCCCAAGAAGCCATCGAAGCTGGGCTTTCTTCAAAACCCCACCTGCTGTGAGACATCACAGGAATTCCTGTTAGATTTGGGGCTAGCCTCCAGTCCAGGCCGTCTGACACCCTCCAAGCACCCGCTTTTTGATGGCTTCCACCAAGCCCTACCATTTGCTGCAGCCAGGGGCCAGGAACCCCCCTAACACCCCCCTGAAAAAAGGTGCGGGCGACGTTGTGAAGCTTTAATCCTTGAATTTGGAGGTATTCACACGAAGGCGAAAATCAATGTACATACATTGTAGAGATTTGGCCCACTGGGGTGGCTGGGGGGTACCTCCCGATGTACCAGAGAAGCCCGAAGGGGCTCCATACGTCCATTCTCCATAAGCTCCTCCCATTGTCTTATCCAGTACAGGCTGACGTGTTTCTTCAGTGTTTGACCACCCTAGTAATGAGTGGGAACCGCCTAAGCAGGCCGAGTGGGAATTCAGGGCCTAGGGTTTAGGGTGTGGGGTTTAGGGCTTAGGGTTGAGGGTTTGGAGTTTAGAATTTAGGATTGAGGGTTTAGGGCTTAGGGTGCAGGGCCGGGCATGTTCAACGAATAAACCACTTAAAGAAGCTAGAGCTAGATCATAATCCCTGAGCCGGACTCAACTCTAAACCCCAAACGCTTTACCCCTCAGACCTTGCTGCAGGAGACTGTGAGGTGTCCCTGAAGTGAGAACTTGTGAAACATATTGGAATAGGGATTTGGGTTTGGGGATTTGGGTTTAGGGTTTGGGGACTTGGGTTTAGGGATTTGGGGACTTGGGTTTAGGGATTTGGGTTTAGGGCCATGAAAAGTGCAGTTTATGAGTTCCCTTGCACACCCCCTGTACTACCCCCCGAAGAACTGTAGGCAACTGGACTTACAGGTAAACCCTATCCACAAACTCTATAAAACACTACAGTATGGGAGTTTCCTTGTCATTTTCCATTGTCTGGTCCATGTGGTTTCCATTGTTAGGTACTATTCCAAAAGCTCTAAGTCTAAACTTTTGCCTTATATATCTTATATTCATCTCTCTCGCCCTCTCTCTCTCTCTTCTCTCTCTCTCTCTCTCTATCTCTATCTGCATATAAATATATACCTGTATATATGTATATATGTATATATATATATATATGTATTTGTTTTTGTTTTTTTCAGCCGCGAGTGAAGCCATCAGGCCTCACGCTGAACATGCTACTGCAGACGCCTGCAAAAAAGTCTTCCTTTCAAGTGGTTTTAGCGGCATAGAGGGATGTGCAGTGTGTTTAAGGCTTAGTGTTTAGGGTTTAGGGCTTCAGGAGTTTAGGGTTTATGGCTGCGAAGATCAAACAATTTGCAAGATAAGTAAAGCAGTAACGCTGTAGTGAGGACTACCCCAAAGCCCTATTCAACTTATTTAGGCCTCAGCATTACGCGTTTGCGGCCTACACCCTCAACTTTCAAACCTAAACCCAGTTTGTCGGGGAAGGGCAGACGGAAGAATATGACATTGGCACATTGCAATGTCCACCTGAAGCACCCTCGAAAGACGACACCTTGTACGTCCTCTCTTCGGACCCACGAAGTGGCGCCCTAAACCCGAAACCCTAAACACTAAACCTTTAATCTCTCTCATCACATATCTCCACGAAGCTGGATGATTCCTGCAAGAATCCGAGGGCTCAAAAGGCAAGGTAAAGGAAGGTGGGGCATAGGAAACAAGCCTTAACATAATGGACTCTACAATAGGGGCCCTTCAACCCATCTACCTTCATCCCACCTTTAAAGCTCCCTGAAAAATACTGAAAGTTGAGAGGGTTTAGGGTTTAGGGTTTTGCGAGATGTGTATTGCTCTATACACAGAGCAACAGTCCACTCACAACCAATACGACATACCTACTGTCGAGGCCTGAACAATTACCAACATCATTCTGAGTTTTTGGAGGTACCCGGCACTATACTCATTATATACACAATGTTGGTAATTATTTGGAACACCTCCATTACCCATTTCGTGTGGGCCAGTTGGTGCCGCCATCAACAGCCTTAATCAAACCTACTGTATACATCCTATAGCCTTGGCACCAAACTCATAACTATCCAACCCTAAACCCTAAAACCCTAACACCCTAAACGCAACTTGTAAACCCTGAGCCCTACGCACTTTAGGTCCCTGATGCCTTAGGAGCCCAACTTCAAACCCCGAACCCTAAACGCTTTAGGCCCCTGACGCCGTAGGAGCCGCATCCGCCGCGACATCCCTGGCCGCATGCCGGGACATTACCCTAAGTGCATAATCATCTACCTCCCCCATAATATAGTCCCCCTTAAGTAAATAGAATATGGGGTATATGAGGATCTTGATATATAATTTACCCAAAGCCATATTCTATCTACTTCAGGGGGACTGTATAGTTTAGGGTTTAGGATTTAGAGTTTAGTGCTTAGGGTTTAGGGTCAAGGGCTTTAGCGCCTTGGGCTCCAACAGGATCCAAGTATTCAACCGTCCAGGGTTTAGGGTTTAGGGTTCCAGAACATACTACAAAGGCTACCTCCAGAACCCAAGGTACACCCTACTGGGGAAATAGTCATGTCCTTCCTCAGAACCTATTGGAAAGCTCATGGGACTTATAGTAATTACTCATTACTCGGCATCTATCCCCAATTCTAAACCTTATGGCGATTACCCCAATGATAAGTTATTAAGTCCTTTTTCCCTATTAGGCCCCAGAAAGACAAACAATGAACAAGTGAATCCGTTTTCTCACAGCTCTTGGCTCAAACGCTCCAGCTGCCGCTGTATGTCCCGCGCGCGGAGGTAATCCTCCTCCGCGACGGCGGATGCCTGGTTTCGATGTGCGTTTTCAAAAAAGGCTTTTCAGCCCATGTTTATGCGGATGTTTTGGTAGGGTTAGGGTATAGGGCTTCAGGGCGTTTAGAGCTAGACCTCGGAAGCTTTGGGGGCTTTTAAGCTGAGGTTGGGGCTTCCATAAAACCTGTAGCATGACTCCGTATCTAGCCAAGTAAGACTCAGTAGCTCTGCTAGAAGTAAGACCGCAATGCTACACCCTAAACCATAAACCCTAAATCCTAAGCCCTGGTAAGCCTCAACTAACTTCGGCAATGTCGATGCGAAAGAAAGATGCAATTGTGCTTTCTGCCTTCTATGCAAAATGGTTTTTAAGGGGGTGCTACAATGTTGTGTTATCTTAGCTGCTGCGTCTACAGGCCCTTAAGCAAGGTATGTCCCAAAACAGGGGACCCAATGCAACCCCAAAATACCGCGAATTTGGCGAAGCTGACGTGGCTTCTGGGGAATGCTGCCAGGTGTCCTTTGCTTGCTCCAAGGCAGCACGACGGGCCGCCCGCTCCTTTCTCCACGCATTTTGGGTCTAGGGCTTAGCCCTAAACCCTAAACCGTTAAGGTTCAGGGTAGGATTAGGCTTTGGGATTTAGGCTTCGGGGTGTAAACCTGGTGTAGTGCTTAGGGGCAGGTTCCCATGTAACGTAAGGGACCTGTTTGTTTACCAACGGGTTTTAAGGTACAGTCTACCATAGCTACATGATAAGGGTTGTGCGGGAAGGGTATTGAACATTGCCGATACTTCTACATTATACCTGGTTCAGGGATATCCCTGGTAAGCTGAGATGCTCTGGCAGTACTTGACAAACCTACATTAATGCGTTGTTGGGCGTCTTATGGTGTGTTTTCGGCGGACACTCTCCCATTACTTTCTCGTGTGGAGTAAGAAATGGGAAAAGGGATCCCTACAGCAGGACAAGTGCAAACCCAATAATGTAGTACCTTCCTTTATGTTCTATCTACTCCTTCACTGGCTGCTAACAATTAACAATCCGCAAAATTGCTGCCTGACGACCAGCCGGATGGTACTTATAGGAATACAGGCTTCTCGTACGTAGATGGGTTTAGGGTTGAGCGTTCATGCTCTGTAGGGGATTGGGCCCCCTGGTTTAGACTTTGGAAATTCCAAAAACTTAATACAATTCCTATCCTCATTATGAACCATGAATAATCCAACTTATAACTAGGGGCCCTCCTTGTAGGCTTCAGTAATAGGGCTTTGGAAATCCTTCATACTGTCAAGTTAGCGGATTCTTCAAAAGGCTTTCGTAAGCATCCCTCAAACACAGACGAAATTCCATGCAGAGTGGGGCCCATCCCAAAACCGTTAACCTCAAAAGGACCAAACCCGAAAATCCCAAACCCTACATATCCACATATGCCCATAGAAAACTCCTATAAACTCCTTTAGGGGAGCCCAATGCTGCTTCCCTACAATTCCCTGTATCTCCCAACATAACCCCTATGATTCCACTTATCGGAAGCCTATGCTACATGCCTAAAGCCTAAACCCTCAAACCCTAACGTGCTAAAAAAACGAAGCCTGAAATAGTACAAATTAACCCTGAATCCCAAACCCTGAACCCTAAACCCTCAAACCGCACCTGCTCCAGGCGTTGCCTTGCCAGCTCTGCCTCAGCGAGCGCCTCTTCGTCGGCGAGGCCTGGGTTAGGGTTTAGGGCTTAGGATACACGATAAGCTAGAGCTGGAAGCTAACAAGGCTTCTTTCATCATTATACGTATTTGGTATCACCCCACCCTCCCAGAATCCCTTCTCATTTAACATGTTCACCCACTTTTTCCTTTGTTCGCCACCTGTCTGCGTCACTTCAGAAACCTCCCAACAGCATTTAAGCCCGTTTTTGTGTATCTCACGCGTAGGTTCAGGGTGTGCTAGTTCGTGATGGCAGCAGCCAAGGCCAGGCAGATCACGCGGTTTTCCTGAAGGCACCACCCGAAGAGGGTTGAAAGAATGCAGTTTGGCTCTAAAAGGACGCAGCTTTGGTTTTAGCACTGCCCCGAGAAGGGTTTGAAGAGATCAATACGGCCCTATCAAGGTTTAAATAAATAGATAAACATATATATATATATAGGTAGAGAAGGTAGCCAGCCCAGCTGGACCCAAATCCTAACTCAGATTTGGTGGTTGTGGTTATTACACCAACATATGACGCCCAACAGGCCTCAAAAAGGGACCTCCAGGGGCCTTCAGGGCCTCCAAGAGGCCTCCAGAAGCCTCCAACAAAGCGCTCTAGCAAAGCCCTCGACAGGAGCCTCCAGCAGCCTCTAGAAGCTTCCAGGAGCCTGCAGGCGGCGAACCCTCAATCCTGAATCCTAAACCCTAAATCCTAAGCTTTGAATCCTAAGCCCTAAATCCTAAACCCCAAATCCTAAATCCTGAATCCCAAACCCTAAACCCTAAACCCTAAACCCTAAACCCGAAATCCTAAACCTTAAATCCTAAATCCCCAACCCTGAATCCTAAATCCGCCTCCAAATGCCTCCAGAAGCCTCCAGAAGCCTTCAGAGGCCTCCAAAGGCTTCCAAAGGCTTCCAAAAGCTTCCAGAGGCCGCCAGAGGCCTTCAGAAGGAGGCCCCTGAACCTTAAATCCTAAACGTTTAGGGTTTAGGGATCCTTTAAAATGGACGGCTATAGGGATTATGTAAGGAAATGTAAGTTATAGTCTACACTTCGATTCGAGTATCCCCCTTACTAACCCCTATAATCGACCACGATATGGTCCCTTATAAAACCCCCTCCAAGGAGTTCAGATCATTTAGGGCTGGGTGAAAGGTTTAGGGGGCTTCGAGGTTCCGGGTTTTAGGGGGCTTGAGGTTCAAGAGATCTTAAGCGGCTTAGTGAGGATCACGTGCAAGCAATGCTTGGGCCTCAAGAATTGGTGGACTAATCTATCTTTGACCAAGCAATGTGCGGATTAAATCTCCTAACAGGGATGTACATATACATATAAACCCTTGACCCTAAACCCTCATATATTGTAACCGACTGATCACTCTAACTGCTAGATCCCGAAAATCCTCCTACACGCTCACAAACCGGTTTTTGGGGCCCCGGCGCTGTCGAAGCGCTTCGTCCCTGCGGCGCTCAACTTCGTCCTCCGCGGACTAGAAACTTTCAGGGTCAAAGTATAAGGCAAAGGCTTTGAGATCTAGGATGTAGAATTCATGGTTCATGGCTTGGGGCATACCGCCCTAGAAGGACTTAACGGTGCTTGCAACTCTTATAAGGGTCCAAGTACCCAATAAGCATATACTTACCCAAACTTATTCTGTATAATTACTATCCCCAAAACCCAAGTACCTAATTCTTGGATACTTGGACCCTCTGGGCAACGTTAAAAGAGCTCGACAATAGGATTGCGCTACGTAGCTCCAGGTAAACCTGCGCGCAAAAAACTCAGTAGGGTTTCGGGGTTTAGGGTTCGGGGTTTTGGGTTTAGGGCGCCAAAAACTAAACTGCTTTGATCCTTGTGGCATGTTTTTGTCGCTATCAAGCCTCGGAAGAAATCACCCTAAACCCTAAACTCCTAACCCTAAACTCTAAACCGCTTTTGAGCGTCTGCTTGAGCAAGAAATTGGATTGGATCCTTTCTTGGCCCCAGGGACATATTCCTATTTAACTAGGGTATTTAAATGAGGCTTGGGGATGGTATAACTCCTAAATGGGGGTTTCCCAGAATTAGGGGTACCCTTTTGGAAGTTCCTATAATAAGGAATATAGTACTTTTGGGTCTGTATTGGGGTCCCCTTATTTTGGGAAACAACCAAATAAATGGCCCTAAACCCTAAACCCATCTATTTAGGAAGTATAGTTTCCTCAAGCAATGGTGTAAGATTTTTCCTCTCGACCTTATAAGCCTTCACGGTGAACCGCAAGGGATCCTGTGAGCACCCATCATGTCGCCTGTGCCCGAAAACCTAAAGGGTTTAGGGTTTAGGGGTTTAGGGCTTAGGGGTTTAGTGTTTAGGGTCTAAAAGCCCCACACCTTGGATCCCCGAAGCCACCATACCTACTGATGCTTAGTTGGGAACATAGGCTAAGTCATAGGGATTATGCAAGGGGCTAAAATGTTAATGATGAAGGGATGCTAATTAGGGAGATTATCTTGTGGATGGATTCCCCCCATTGCCAACCAAGCATGACGAGGTCCCAAAACTCGAAACCCAACTGGTAAAGTTGGAAGAATTCCAAACCCTAACATGAAGCCATGTTCAGACCATTTTGTGTATGAGCTAGAGTCAATATTATTTCCCATATAATTGGTTGACATATCAGGGACTTTCTTATGAACTACGCTAAACTACCCATGTCCACTGTTAAGGGTCCCTTAATTAGGCAAATATCGACAGTAGCTGATATGACCCACTGGCTTTTGTTAATGGTCTACCAAGAAAATGGACTCCCAATGTATATGCTCAGCAATGACATAATCAATCATAAAACCTTTCCTCATGTATTCTTCCATCTTTATGGGTGACGTCGGGTGCCGTTGTATATCGTGCACATGGAACCTGTCCTGTACTCTCAGCCTTTCCTGCGTTTGGGGGTCAGCGGTCTTCGCACTTCCTCCGTCACCGCCGTGGAGGAGCCTGTTGACAAGCTCCAAAGTTTAGAGTTAATGACGTGGTTTGGGGTTTAGGGTTTAGGGTTTAAGGCAGTTATAGTTGGATGATAATCAGGATAAGTATATTCAAGACCACATCAAGCGGACTTATATCCCCACTTATGTAACCCAAAGGGTCTAAAGTAGCTACTTGGTACAAAGTATGGCTACTGTAGTATCGTAGTTTTCCTCATGGTGTGGGTACCTATTGTCTTTATGGGTACTTGGGACCCTTTGGCAAATCAAAAATCAACGATTGACAGTAGATGATGTGGGGATCGTTCTCAGCAACCCTCCAGATGTGTAAGGATAGAATATAGTTCATCCGAGGTTGGGTACCGTTGGGCAGCAGGACATTTGGGTAAGGATCGGCGGATGACTCAGCATTTGGGCTTTGGGATTTCAACTATCAGTTGACACCTCTGGCTGAAAGACCTGAGTTTAGGATCTGGAGTGTGGGCTTTAGTTCTCAATACAGGGGCACCAGTGGGGACCTTGTGCATATTTGGATTCCTGTTTATGAGGGACTAGAAAGAAGGTCTTTTAAGAACCCCGCCCTTAAGCCTGAACCCTGAACCTCAAGCTCCGCGTAACCCCTAGGAAACCACTATGTACCCCCCCATAAACCCATATGTAACCCTTATGTAAACCCCATGTCAGCATAGCCTCTTTTTCAATCAGCCACACGTGAGCACAAGCCCTGAGGGTCCAGGATACAAGACATCATACTTAGAGGTCTTCCATAGTAACTTGCTATTTTGGTTTCGGGGCTACGTGAGCTGAAGCCAGTACTATTTCCTTTCTAAATAATGGACATGGGTGCGTCTTAGGGAATACATTCTGGCCGGTACTGACCTCCCAAAAGGAACCCCTATGTCCACTCTTGATGGCCCCTTGCTAACAAAATAGCTAGAAGCTCATATCATTCCTAAAACCACTACAAAAGCCAAGTTTCTATCTAATTTTCATTTTTGTTGTCCGTTTGATTCTTCAATGAAGTGGTTTCCATTCTTATTTTCCATTCCCTAATTTTGACAGCTGCTCATATTAACACCTAACTCCTAATCCCTAAGCCGGTTCGGACCCTAAGCCCTAAACCATAAGCCCTGAAGCCAAAACCATAGACCCTGAACCAAAAAACCTTCAATCCTAAACCTTGAACCCTAAACCCTGAACCCTAAACCCTGAACCCTAAACCCTGAACCCCAAACCCTAAACCTTAAACCCTAAGCCGTGTCCAGCCTGTCAAGGTCAAACTCGCCCTCTGAGCGGTTCCGCATCTCCACCTGCAGCAAGGTCACGGATGCCCATAGGGTCCCATGAAGTGGGTTATGGGTTTAGGGTTCTGGGTTTAGGGTTAACTATGGGTTTGGGGTTGAGGGTTCAAGGTTATGGGTTTAGGGTTGTGGTTTAATTATGGGTTCTGGGTTGAGGGTTTAGGGTTATGAGTTTAGGGTTGAGGGACACATGCGGATGTCATAGAGACATGTAGGATTCTGTGGGGTTTAAGGTTTTCGACAATTAGGGGCCCGCCTGAGCCGAACCCTAAATCAGATAATCCCTAGAAATCTAAGAGCCAAAGGAATCTTTACCATGGTTACTGAGGCTTTGGCCTCAGACGAGAAAGTCTCTTGGGTCCGCTTCTGGTAAATGTTTATTTACGCTCCCTAAAAGCCAGCTAGCTATGTGTGTATATATGTATTTATCTAGAGGGGTTACCGATCCCCATCGAAGATGGATTACCAGGAAGGTACATGACCCGCGAAGGGGGATACTCAAACCATGCACGGTTTAGGGTTGTAGAGTTCTAGGGCTTAGGGTCATGGTTGAGGGTTTCGGATTAAGGGTGGATACCAAACATCCTGTACTGCACTACGTTCAGGTCGTGCAAACCCCCAAGGGTCCAAGGCCAAATCATACGGATCATGGGGTTCTAGGTCCCAAATACCATTCAGATTAGAATATCTCAGAATATTTAAGCCCTGAAGCCCTAGTATTTGAGTCCCTGGACCCTTCCTAAAACTTCAGCCCGAAACCCTATAAACCCTAAACCCTAAATCTAAGCATCAACCGTTTTTTGTTTTTTCTTTTTGTTCATTTTTTGCCCGCAACTCCTGGGTTGTTGTTTTCCTCAGGCCCGAGGTATTGATCCTAGATAGCTCTATCTGCCCTAGTGGTGGTTCAAGGTAGAGTTTAGGGTTTAGGGCTTTAGGATTGTAATGTCAACTTCGGATTACAAAAGGGGGTCGTATTAGAGCGCTCTTCAGCCCGAACGGAATAATAAAAAGGGGGTCGTATTAGAGCGAAATCCGAGCTGA
Organism: Symbiodinium pilosum; assembly: GCA_905231905.1. Lineage (NCBI taxonomy): Eukaryota > Dinophyceae > Suessiales > Symbiodiniaceae > Symbiodinium > Symbiodinium pilosum. The sequence goes on along the minus strand of CAJNIZ010044169.1, from coordinate 34,004 downwards.
ACGGATTAATAACAACCCAGGAACGGAATAGTGCGTGCTGGCTTCACAAAG
>CAJNIZ010044169.1:0-28736 GCA_905231905.1 Symbiodinium pilosum | reverse complement strand
TTAGGGGTTTAGGGTTTAGGGAGTGAGTTTTCCTTTGGACCCTTAGGGTTTGCACCCTTGGGTTTGGGGTCCCTAAACCATGGAATATGGCCCTCAATAAGGGTATTTGGGACCCAAAACTTAGGGGCAACTTAAAGTCTTTGACAGGGCGTAGGTTTCAGGGTTTAGGGCTTAGGTTTTGAAGTTTAGGGGTCAGGATTTAGGGTTCAGAGTTTAGGATTAGGGTTCAGGGTTTAGGTTTTGAAGTTTTGGGTTCAAGGCGTAGGGTTCAGGGTTCAGACTTTAGGGATGCGGGTGTAGGTTTTGAAGTTCAGGGTTCAGGATTAGGGTTCAGGGTTTAGGTTTTGAAGCGGTTTAGGTGTTGAAGTCTAGGATTCAGGGTGTAGGTTTTGAAGTTTTGGGTTCAGGGTCTAGGGTCAGGGTTCGAGGTTTTAAGGCGTAGGATCCCCCAAGGGTGGAAGTGTGTCACGTTCTTCAGGGGCTGAACTCAGTCAGGTTATAATCCTTTTACAGGGGGTTTAGGGTTCAGGGTTTGGGGTTTATAGGGTTTAGGGTTTAGGGTTCGCAAAAGGAGGGTCTAATCTTACTCCCCGTTGAACCAACTCTTCCCCAAAGCTTCCACTACAACTCCTGCTACCAAAGCCAAGTCTTCAATCAATAAAACCTGGGACCCTCGGCTAGGGTTTGCCAGATTAACCTATGTACCAGGAAAAGCCGGGCTTTGTTCCTGAATCGTTGGTGTTGGCAATTATCTTACCAACCCTAAACCCTAAACCCTAAACCCTCCAGGAACGGTTTCGGGTCCTGGGATTTGGGCTTGGAGCTGATAGGTAGGGTGCTACGCTTTAGGGCTCTAAGGGCAGGGTTTAGTGTTAAAAGTTTCAGGACTTTGGGGTCCAGAGGCTCATTCTTCTAGGGTCTATAAACGGGTTTGGGGCTTCAGGGGTTTGGATTACAGTGCTTTAGGCTTCGAAGGTTTAGGGTTTGGGATGCCCAGAGGCGTCGCATTTTCGCAGTTCGGTTCTGGAGTCTTTGGCAGCAGTGACACTGCAGTATGGGCTCGGGGGAAATTCTGTGACTACGAGGTACCTGGACCCTTGCCGGGCAATTTCCGCGCTTTAAGGAATTGCTTAGGTTAGACGTCCACCCAGTAGTAGCGGCATAGGAGGAAGGCAAGGAAGATATAAGGATCCTCTTATAAACAGCTATATTCCTTGTGGTGACTACAAGTGGGTGGGGGCCTATGCCAAGGAATGGCTACAACTCTGAACCTGAAACATACATTTAGGGTTACTGCTGTGGAGTATTCAAAATACGAGCAGCTGGCAGGATTAGTCATAGCAATAGTTAAACGTAGGAGAAAGACTGATGAAAGTCATGAGTCATAGTACAGGTAATGGCACCCGCGAGCCAGCAGAAGTTGATGGCATAGGTGCTTGCGAGCCAGAGGAAATCTAGGGCGCTCGCTCGCCCATCTTCTCTTCGTTATCAGGAACTAATAGCTGGACCAAGGCAGGAAGTTGCGTCGACTCCGTAGCAAATTGTTGGAACCTTGCATACACACTCAGCTCGACTTCCGCTGTGCAGCCTCCTGCTGTCACTGCCGGTCTTCTGTAATAGTACTGATAGTCGTCAAGGAGACTTCCGACTAATTACACCTAATTCCCAGAAGATCCAAGTACCCAATCATTAGGTACTTGGGTTTTGGGTAAGAGTAGTTGAAGTATAAGTTTTGGGTAAGTATATGACTATTGGGTACTTGGACCCTTCGGGATTAAGGGAGACCAATGGGGGAGGTAGTGGGGGAACCCATGAAACATTTGGCAGGTGACTCCCTTTAAATGTCTCTCTGGCCCGGGATCACCACAAGATGTACCCTAAGGGTGCAAGGACCCAAATAATAGATTTACTTGGGTCCTTAGACCCCACCCCTAAACCCTAAACCCCAAACCCTATTATTTGGGTCCTTGGACCCTTAGATGTAGTTATCCCGCTTTTGCCATTCAACAAGAAATCTGCCAAAGCGCTGCCAGCAGGCCTCAGCATCCTTCGAGCCACTAAGGTTTAGGGTTTAGGGTTTAGGTTTAGGGTTTAGGGCCAAACTTTGAGATCTATAACCCCCTATCCAGAAATCCTATGAACCCTCAAAAGTCTAAATCCTAAATCGTGTCTCGCGTGTAAGATGGAGCTCAGTGCTTGGGAGGGTGTTATGGTTATCCCACACCCTAAACCCCAAGAGGGCTCAGCATGCGGCCCTTACCCTAAAAGCCCAAGTGCTCAAGTACGTGTATATACATAAATGTATACTACATAGTACGTAAAATACATGGACAAGCAGGTTGAAGACCACGCGATTTTTGTGTATGGTACACGCTCTATAATGCTAATACTAAACCCTAATCCCGAAGAACCCTGCACATGAAGCCCCCTGAAGCCTAAACCTCAAAAGCCTACTTAAGCTCTTAGAGCCTGAATCCCAACCCTGACCCCCCCCCCAAAAAAAAAACATTGCCTAAAGAAGCCTGGACCCCAAACACCACACCCTTCTTCAAAGCCTATAGTCCCCCTTAAGTAGATAGAATATGGGGTATATGGGGATCTTGTTATAATATACCCAAAACCGTATTCTATCTACTTAAGGGGGACTATAACTCCGGAGCAAAGGCACTTCGAGACAAAGAGGGCTATGACTTTCATGTCGAGCGCTGGGACCTAGGCTTCCAGAGCTAACATTACTGGGTTAAGGGTTTAGGGTTAAGGGTTAAGGGTTAAGGGTTTAGGGTTAAGGGTTTAGGGTTTAGGGCTAAGGGTTAAGGGTTTAGGGTTACTGTTGGGGAACTTAAGTTAAGGCACCATGATCATGGGTACATAAAGAATGGGGTTCCGGATTATAGTAACCACAAGCCCACAACCCTAACTAGTAGGGTTTCCTGATTACAGTAACTTACTTAATGTTCTTGAATTCTGACAGTAGCACAGAACACCGAATGGTATAAGGTTCCTCTTAACGCGGTCATGGGAAGATATAGGGATACAGGTGGATGTATAGGGTTTAGGGTTCAGGATTCAGGGTGGAGGCTTCCAGACAGACAGACGGTTTGGGTTCAGGGCTTCTTTCTGTGGGAGTTACAAAGAAGCGAGGACTATGGTATTTGTGGAATCAGAAGCAGGGTGCCGTTCTTGGGAGATGCCTACTTAGAATTTGGAGCAACCCAGACCCCTGATTAATACGCCCCCTTGCCTTAATAGGGATTATACCAGGGATCCTAATATGCAGGCCCTAAAAAGGGAGGGGTAAGTAAACCCTAAACCCTAAACCCCACATAAGCCCTATAACCCTCTACAAACCCTATTTAACCCCATATAGCCCCTTGTCTATTCATAATGGGTTTACATTAACCTTTTAATGCAGGGTCTGGAACCAAGAATTTTAGGTCTTCAGTCGGGCGTATGTGTTGGAATCTAGGGGTTGCGTTTTTTTTTTGTCTAGAGGTTTTACGTATTTGGGTCTTAGGATTTGGGCGTTGTGGCTTAGAAACAGGGTTTTGGATGTAATTAAGGTCGAGGGTCTGAGTTTTAGGATGGTCGTTTTGGTCGAAAAACATTGTCCCCCATGGAGGGTTCTTGATTTCGGTAGTTGCGGGTGCTTTTTTCACCCAGATGTTGGAAGTCGCCGAAATGTCGCTTTGTTCACGACTCTACAGATAGCTCGCTTGGCATTGTGCCCTTCAAGCTACAAGTGGAATCTTGCAAATACGGTTAACTCTTATGAGCGCGGCCTTTCTCATGGCATCGCTGTCTAGCGGCTTCTCACAAATCAGGGGAAACTATGGCTAAACAGGGTTTGAAAGAACTTGAAAATAAGTGCTGAGGGATGTATCTGAAAGAAATATATTGAGGAAATGTTTTAGGGACCGCCCGTGTATATAGACTGAGAGCGCGGATTGTTGGAGTTTCTTGAAATAAAGACCGAAGGGTCCATGTAGTAACAAAGAAAAATTACACCTGGGCCCAAAAGTAGTTCTATGGGAACCGCTTTGGGCCGTAAGTACACGATAAAACCCTAGACCCTAAACCTGCAAAATTCCTCAGGAGCCCAGGGACCAGAGAGATTGTAGGGGAATGAAAGGGCCCTTGTCCGGAATGATGCAGGGATGACTTGGAACAATTCCTGCAAAGCGATATGTACATGAGCTATAATCTAAACTCCTTAAAGGGGTTTATATAGGGAATTATTTAGGGGATTACTATAGGGGGTATTCATGGCGATACTAGTAGTGTAGACTATGGCTCGTGTGGAGTTTGAGGGCTAAGAGTCTTGGATTTGAGATGAACGGTCCAGAGGACTTGCTGAAGCCATGTGAGCTATAGTCAGCCCATAGATGGACAAGGATTTCATCAAGTACATGCCAATGCAACCGAAGCAGTCCAAGTATCCTGATAGCATTGCGTTGAATCGGCATGCAGTATGGGTGATGGAACCCCTTGGACTCCCGGCCGTCTACTGCAAACATACTTGGGTAGGTAGCCCTACATACGAGGTGCCGAAATATAATCGAAAGCCAAACTGTGCGAACAACCCACTTCCCAAATGCTGAAGTCGCAACCCTAAACTCTGAGTCTCTCTGAGTCGGCAACGGCGGTGCCGGTTGGAGGCATCTTCGGCATAGGTGCTGCTAAGGGACCTCACATTGCCAAGATGAGTTGGAGGTTGAATGGTTATCAACAGGGAGGCCCTGCTTTATTGGGTTTTTGGGCTTAGTGTTCTATTGAGCCAGCGTAGAGAACTACACCGATGCAAGATCTAATCAATACGGATTCACTGCTTGGTTCAGATAAAATGTAATGGCCTCATAAGTATGCTGACAACTCCGGTCCGAGACTCCTTAACCCTAAGACTTGAGCCCTAGACACTCAGCCCCAAACGCTCAACGCTAAGCCCTAACTGCTAAACGTCCTCCTACTTCCCCTGAACTTCCAACAGAGCAGCAGACGGGCATTCTGATCTCAGGCCCATGCAGGAAGATTTGGGCTTTAGAGTCTACTGGCATGGATTTGGAAGTTTAGTTTGGTGCGCCACCCTCAGGCAGGAACTAGGCTGCGTAAAGTCTCAGGCAAAACATTGGATCCTACCTTACGCCTCTTGCGCCCTCATAGCCCTAAACCCTAAACCTTTACACACTAAAGCCCTAATTCCTAAACCGAAAACCCTTAAACCTACACCCTAAACCAAGACCCCCCAAACTCAAAGCCCTAAAACCAGGTGAGATCTTAGCCCACCACGCCCCAACCTTCCCCAACGAAGCTCGGGACAGTTCTACGGGCCTTAGGGTACTGTCCCAGAGGGTCGCAGTAGGTATATAGCAAAGGGTTTACAGTTTTTGCGAACCTTTTCTCCAAGGGTTTAAGGTTTAGAGTTCAGGGTTTAGGGTCTAGGTGCCTTGTCTAAATTAAGGGCAGGGGTTACCATATTACTACTTTGAGGCTCAGGTATATACTATATGGCTGCATGGACCCTTTCGGTACGGGTTTGAAAGTCAGGTCTGGCTTCGAACGCGGAGAAATCCTTGGATTTGCGGCTGAGAGCTTGGTGCGTAAAGTTTCAGGTGGAACGCTTGATCCCAGTCTGACGGAAAGTCTCACTTGAGCTAGAGGCCCAATTCTTGGTAACTATCCCCCGTAATAACCCTTAGAAAAATCCCCTATTAGTCCCAAATATAAACTGCTTTAAGGAGTTTATATTGCATCTCACTTGATTCTGATAAGGACATGGCAGGTTGTCTGTCCATTTTGCGGCTCCCTGTTACAAGCCAGCCCTCTGATATCTAGGGTACCCAAAATGGGACCCCTAAACCCTATATCCTATACATCCTACACTCAAACCCTAAACATGAATATGAGATATTGCGGATGCCGGGGGATACATTGGATGCTTATGTAGCTGAACACAACTGCAGGTTTAGGGTGTAAGGTTTAGGCAAGCAAAACATGGGAACCTCTCGCGCAGCTCTACGCATAAGGAAGCTGATGTTCTCGAGCTGCATGTCTCCCGTAATCCACTCAACCCACCGACACGCAGATTATTGATCCAGTAGGTCCTTATTCTCACCCTGTGGGTACAAGGCTATGGATGAAAACAATTAAGTTGCGGCCATGAAGTCTACAAATGTTGCCTACCTAGTTTGGGCTATGTGGATCGCTCGGGTAAAACACGGGCAAAGCCTAAACCCTAGACCCTCCGGACCCTAAACCCTCAACCCTAATAGATCGTCATTCCCAAGACCTTAGATTGTCGACGTCGGCCCTAAACCTTAAAAGCCCTGTCATCTCAAGCACCAACACTACTGAAGCTCACGCAGCTTAGGGTTCAGGGTCTTGGTTAGGGTAAAGGGTTTAAGGATTTAGGTTTTAGGTTTTATCCCCAAAGCACGCAAAAATGGAAAACCTTCTTGATTGGATCAAAACTTGCGAGTTCGCCACCAGCCCTTCCGGTGCTGAAAAGAATCGCACACCCAAGGACGGCCAAAAGTCTACACCCCAAGCCCTTATCGCCAACAGCTCTGAAACCTAAATCCCATACATCTGCAAAACAGCCATTTCATTAACGCCTGTACTTAATTTCACCTACTACAGGGGGCTGCATAAATGCAAAATCCTTTAGTTTAGGACCATATTGCTGATAATTCCTTGGGCTGCTGCAGTAAAGCACCCTTTGTCCCCAGCTTCTGTAATTTCCAATTCTTTTGCAAATGATGCTCCATTACATCCCTAAATCCTGTATACTCTATATGAGCCAGAGTTTAAACTCCTAATATGCCCTTAATAACCCCTACAGTAGTCCCCTATACACCCCCCTTTTAAGGAGTTTAGACCTTAAACCCTAAACTCGAATCCCTAGGGGGGGAACATCATAGTCCATGGGGTAGGTATAGAATTCTGCTGTTTGAGGCTTAATCCTAAACCCTATATGATCCCTGACAACTTAGAGCCATCCCTGACACAAGGTTGGTGGCCTGCTGGCGCCAAGCCAGCCTTTCCGCTGGGCTTCAGCGTTCAGATTTGCTTTCTGAAAGCTTAGTGTTTAGGAGGGCTCAAGGTCTGGGGCTTTAGGGTTGAAGGGCTTAGGGTCTGGGGTTTAGGGCTTAGGGACTACGTTTTACACGGCGTAAAGTTTAAGTTTTAGGGTAGTACGGAATGGAGAGTGAAATGAAGACTACGGTCTGGGATTTACGGGTCGGGGTTTAGGGTATAGAAAGGCGATAGAAACTACCATATTCTCTGGGGCTACATATGAGCCATTGTCTAAACTNNAATCCCTTATATAACCCCCCCTTAAGGAGTTTAGACTATAGCTCATATGGGGGATGCTATAGGGAACAATGGCTCGACTCTCTTTTTCAACCCTAAACCCCAAACCCTGAACCCTCACCCCCTGGGTTTCAAGTTTACAGCAGATTGTAGGGTGGGTAACGCGCGGTGTAGGAGTGTAAGGTGTAGGGTTGCGCCGCAACAAAAGAAACAAGAATGCACCTAACCCAGACCCCTGATGAATAAACCCCCTCCCCTTAATAAGGAATTCAGCAAGCGGTCCAATTCGATAAACGCATCGGCGAGGAGATACCACGATGGAACCTCAAGATCCAGATTCTGTCATATGCGTGGTCCATGGATACTTTCTGCATATGATTGGTCCAAGCTGCCGAGCACGGGAAGGCCTTCAGAATAGGCCGAAGCCACAGGGAGTTTCGACATATCTGCTCCGTGTCGGGCCGGGAGTGCTCGTCAGGGAGCTTGATGATGTTACCCCCTGGACCACGAGTCCGAGATGTAAAACAAAACGGAGCCTGGCAAGGCATGTCTCATGCCCGTGGCAATCTCGTTCACGGTGCTATATTTAGGCCCTTAAAAGGAGGGGGTTTATTAATCAGGGGTCTACATTAGTGGAGCCTCCTCTCAAGGCTTTGGGTTTGTCATGCAATAATGCTTCTACGTGAGCTGTAGTGAAGAATCCTCAAAGGAGATATATAGGGGATTGTAGAAGGGGCTGCTATAGGGGTTATGAAGGGGGATACTAGGATACTAGGAGTTTAGACTATATTAGCTCTTGTGGAGTCCTGGTGGTCCACTTGTAAACTGCTGAAGATCGCCAACGTCAGAGCTCTTGAGCCAAGATCCTGTTTGTTAAGATCCTTACCCGAGCAAGAGGCGTGAAAGGGCTTAGCTCGGCTTTGGACCCTAAACCCTTATAACCCTCAATACTAAACCCTAAGCCCTAAACCCTAAATCCTGAACCTAAATCCAAATGCCTAAACCCGAAATCCTAAATCCTAAGCCCTTAACTCTAAACCCCAAGCCCTAAACCATATAGACCCCAAACCGGGTGGATTGCTTGAGGGTCACAGTCCGGGGCGAGCCTCGCCATCTGGCATCACTTGCAGTGCCGGGTCCTCGGCAGGTTGCCATGGTTTGGGGTCCGGCATTTAGGGTTTAGGGATAAGGGTTTAGGGTTTATGGATTTGGGGTTTGGGATTCGGTTTAGGGATCAGGCTTTAGGGAGTAGGGTCGTAGGATTGAAGGTTTAGGGCTTAGGCTTTAACGCTTCTGTCAGCTTTGGGTTTTAAAGCTTTGGCCTTATGAAAAGTTTGGGCCTAGGGTGTGGGTTGAAACTTCCAGGTTGTAGGCTTGAGGGCTGAGGGTTTAAGTCGTAGGGTTCGGGTGACGGTGGACCGGCGTGGTGCAACGCAAAGTACAGAAGTGCGTCACAAGCACCCGCAGCAGCTGCAATTTTTGTGGGGCAGCGAATATTTGCATATCAAGCATGCATCATAAGAAGCACTGTAATGCTCCTGCTTGCGCATGGGTAAAAACTTCACTGTGCCCTAATGTCAAGGCTGAAACATGCCGCATTCCATTCCCAAACCCTAGGGATCCGGAATACATACAATATAGGGGTTTAGGGGGTTTAGGGCTGAGGGGTGTACGGGGACTTTCTACTGGAAGCAAATTACGTAGAGTTTGGGAGTATATGATGAACATAATAGTTTTACTTTTACCATTAGGGGAAAATTGTCCATGTAGCCATGTGCTATATACTTCGGCCTCAAGTACGTATCCGGCAAAGCCCTCGGGCATTCCCCTCTTGGCAGTACATCTTCCAATCTATTCTGGCGCATTATTCTGTCACAGGGATGGCGAACGCGTAAACCCCGAGCTCCAAACCCCAAACCCTCAGCCAAACCCTGAACCCTAGAACCGTAGAACCCTAGAACCCTACACCCTAAAACCCTACAACCCTAAAACCCTGAACCCTTAAACCTAAATCCCCCAATTCTCACAACCCTTGAATGCTGAATCTAAAACACCTAAGCTGGGGCCCTGACATTCGGGCCGGGACGAATCAAGGCCTCAGAGCTCAAAGGGAGTCTCGGGTTTATGTACCAGAGCCCCAGGCCTAGTAAATCTGGGCTCAAAGTAGGAACAAACTTTAGGGCGTTTTATTCTTGAGAAAAATTAGATCCCCAGGGCATCTAGTGGCTTGAGGTGTTCGGTTTGGGATCCAGGGCTTTGAGTTTGGGGGTTCAAGGTTGAAGGTTTCCTGCAGACAAGTTTAATACTCTTTGGCGGCTCATATGCTCAGGTAAAACCTTTTCTCTCTACCTGCTGCTCAGCAGGATTTGATTTTGAGGGTTCCTCGCTTTTGGCTTTACATTCAAAGGTTTCGAGCTTAACGCTTTACCCAAGGCCTCTTATGTAGTGCCTTTTTGGGCAACAAATTAAAATCTGTTACAAAAAAGCTAGCAAGCCCAACAAAGAACTACATAGGAGCACTGTGGGTAAGGTTTCCATTCCCTGCGTAAACTTGAACTCCAAAACCTTAACCCTAATACCCCAAACCCTAAGACCCTAATACCCTAAACCCTGAACCCTAATAGGCTAAATCCTAATACCCTATGTCCTAAACCCTATCCAGCAAGCCTGGAACCTAAATCTGCTATCCTTAATGATGAGACCAGGTGCCCTTCCACCCTCAGAGCCTTACGAATAGCCGACTTAACGCGTAACACCTTGCCAGGGTTTTCGGGGTTGTGAGCTAAGGTGTTGAACTCCAAAAACTTGGTGGGCGTCCGGAACGGGGTTCCCTTTACCATCAACCCTCTATGCCCTATGACCCCCTTCAGGGAACTCTGAAAAACCTCCCTGTAGAGGGGCGCAAGGAAAGCTTAGTATCCCCTATACCTTCCCCTTTTCAACGGACCTAATGTAGACCCCTGATTAATAAACCCCCTCCTTTTAAGGGCCTTCATATCAGGATCCCTCGTAGAATCCCTATAAAGGGGAGGGGGTTTATTAATCAGGGGTCTACATTAGTAACCTCAAAACCCTTATTAAGCCCTAACTTGTGACCTAAGCCCTGGCCTCCTGGAAGGAGCCTGGGAAGCCCTGAGCTACTAAGCCCGGAAGCCTAAGCCCCAAAGCCTAAAACCTCTGAACCCTAAACCTCTGAACCCTAAACCCTAACCTCCGTCAAGGGACCTACGGACCTCAGACCTTAAAGCCTAAACCCTAACCCTAGGCCCTAAACCCTACACCCTGTGGAAGCACAACTTACAGCCCCGGAACTGCCGCTGCCGCAGCGCCACCCATTGGCAGGCCAACCGAGGGCACCAGCGCCCTTTAGGGGTGAGGGCTTAGGGTTTAGAAGGATTTGGGGTGTAGGGTTGAGGGTAAGAGGTTCAAGTGGCGGCTTAGGAGTTTAGGGTTCATAGGGTTTAGAGCTTTTATCTATTTATTGGGTTTGGTATGTGGGAGTGTAGGATTTTGAAGAGGCGCCTCGTTGGGACGCCCCTTGAAGGCGACTGGGTGCTCGGAATCTCATCTCACTGGCCATCTTTCATTACAGCCCTAAACCCTACACCGTAATTCCTAAACCCTATACCGTGAACGCGAAACCCCCATTGCAGGGCTTGAGGCCTCATAAGGTCATACAGGAATTTTAGAATCATGTGTATGATTGGCTTCACCGGGTATTGGATGACCAGTTGCAAAAGTCACACATCTGGATTTGACATCGCTTGCAGGTCTTCGCATGTAGCTTTTAGTGAGACTGTCCCATACAGGAACCTAAGCTGGTATTCAGGTTACGATTTATATGGGGATTGCCCATATTCTTGCTTTTTTTGGTGAGTTCCAGTATATCCCCAAATTCATTGGGTACCCCAAAAAGGGGCCTGGCCGGTTGCTCGTGCGGCGTTTAGGGTTCAGGCGCTTGAGGGCATGAAGAAGAGAAAAGATTGTAACCACATCTTGGGGGATGATAGGGAGGCTACTATACTACGTGGCACCTAGAACTCCTACTGAGGGTTAACCCTTAGGCCCCTATAATAGGGGTAGAAGGGAATCCCAAAGGGCTACGGGTCTAAGGTCCGAGCTAAGGAATCCATGTCCCCTAGAATCTAAACCCTCATTCTCTGCAAAAAGCAGGTAACTGGTAGCCTATGCTGCCTGTCCATGCGTACAGACCGCAGCCGGAGGCTACTGTTCAGCAAGGCTCGCGAGGTTTCTCGAAATGGTCGTAATTTAGGGGGTCTGGGAGCTTACCCTGAACGATCCTACAAGGAGGGGCCTCCTAGTTACATAACAATACTCCTAAGTCCTACTGCTGCAATTTATGGACCTTATAACCATGGCTATCCTAACTTATAAGCCAACTTATAACTAGGGAGCCCCTCCCTGTGAGCACTAAACCTTGCCTGTCAGGCTCTGCGCGCGCTACCAAAATAACACGGAGCCCCAAATAGCCTCCTTTGAAAAGGCCACGTTTGAGGTACGGTTGGGGGGTTACTTTTCCTGGCCTTAAGCACTTTGAATTAAAAGGCCACAGCGCAAATGCATAGTCAGTCAAATGGTTTTCTTGTAATGAAAGCGTAATCACAGTCCCTCAAAACCTATTTTCCCTAGGGATCCTAGTATACAAAGAATACCTGCATTGGGCCCTAAAGTCTGCAAATATTACCTACATTGGGTTATGTAGATCCCAGGGTTTCATATGACCCCAAATTTCCGCTCAATTGCCACTTGGAGGGTCAGAGGGACTTGGTAAGTAGGTGAACAAGGGGGATAGCAGGGGCTATTATGTGGCTTATAGGGAGTATTACCCCTGACCCTCCCCTAAATCCTAAACCCTAAGCCTAATAAGTCCCCCTCGACCTCCAAGTATGGTCCCTTCCTGACCCTACACCCTAAACCCTAAACCGTCCTAAAGCCTGAACTCTTAGCAGAAGCATCCGCGGTGCCTCAGCAGACCACCCAGACTGTTCGCCTGCAAGCAGTGGCTGACTGCTCTACAGGGCGGTCGCGTTCAAAAGTTTGGCTCAGGGATCCGAGAAGGTTTAGGGTTTGAGGGTTTAGGATCTAAGGGCTTCAGGTCTAGGGTTCAGGGTTTAAGGGTTTAGGATTTAAGGGTTTAGGGTCTAAGGGTTTAGGATTTAAGGTTCAAGGGTTTAGGGTCTAGGTGCGCAACTTATGAGTTCTGAAGGCGAGGGGCTTCGGGAGTTCAGGGTTTTGGGCTTCGTGCTCGTGCAGCTGAGCACACAGAAGCCGGAACCCCAAACCTAGGAGGTACATACACAAGGCAGGATCTGAAGCCATGGTCTCCCCAAAACCCTCCACCCTAAAGCCTAAACCCTTAAACCCGAAACCCTTAAACCCTAAACTCCCCACACGACCCCCATCATCGACAAAAAAGAACACTATATACAACCACTGAAATCATAACCGAAATTTCTGCATTTCGTCCTCCATGCAATTTCTAGAAACCTGTTGCACCCTCGCCTCACCTAGTATCAATTCGGTTTAAGGTTTAGCGCCACCTGAATGTATTGCGACATCTTTTATCATATGTAAGTCTTGGGTCCCGGGTGTCATGGGTTGGGCTTTACCATAAGCACTAAAAAGCCTAAACATTTTAGCGTTTGCAGCTCGAGGTCTTGGGGTGTTAAGAGGGTTTAGGGTTTAGGTGTATAGGGCTGATTAGCTGTTGGTTAAAGATTAGGCTGTTGGAGCTTCAAGATTCGGACTGTGGATGAAGGAACTATACACCCATAAAGTTCCGTAATATACTGGATACTGGATCTAAAGGGATTTAAGGTATATGAGCAACAGTCAAAAGAAAACACTAATGGACATGGGCTCCTCATTAGAGACTGTATTTGTAGGGACTATACTGAAACTACAAGAAGGACGCCTGTGTCCACTGTGAAGGGTTCCTGAATAAGCCTATTGGCAGTAGCCCATATAAGATGGCACAAAGTTTTCCTCAATCCACGGGAGAAAAAACTCTAATCTCTCAAGGGTACGGTTGCCATACCACACTGTGCTCTGAAGGCGGATACCCAAGAATACTCCAGCTTGCCATCTGGCATCCAACTTGCATCTGGTGGTGCAGCGACAGTCAATGGCTTCACCAAAGCATGGTAAGGCCACTTGCCATCTTCTGCCTTTGATCCTTTGGAATGGTGTCATCCCTTCATGGGACTCCTGGCTAAACAGGGTATGTAAGGTACTTGGATACTCAACCATCCAGGCTAGCACAGCAGATGTTGGATCAATGGTGATGCCCTTCTCTTCCAATCCAGCTGTAAGGGTTCTCACCAGTCCCTGAACTGTTTGGACCGATCTTTCAGCTTCACCATTGCTCTGACCATGAGAATCTCCCTTTGGAGACAATCTCCCCATTGAAACCATTCCTGACTGCCACAGCTAAGGCTTTGATGGCAGGCTCTTGGTCATTCTTGAGAACCAACTTTTTGTAACCAAGGAAGTTGAGATCCGTAAGAATTGCACGCTCTGGGTGTGTTGACCCAGTCGTCTCTAAGGGTCAACGTATGAAATGCTCACATGCGTGCCATAATCCCAAGTACCCATTGTTGGGAACATGGACTCTTTGCACCACGTACACCCTACAACCCTACATCCTACAACCTGAACCCTAGACCCCACACCCCGAATCCCAAATCCAAAGCCCTAAACCTCAAATTCCAAAACCTAAACCCCAAACCCTAAAGCCCCTAAACCCCTAACCCTCTTTCAGGAGGATCCGTAACTTGCAGCTTCAAAAGCTTTACTGGAACTTAAGGGTGAGTGAGGAGTGAGCATAAGGTTTAGGGTTTAGGGTTCAGGGTTTAGGGTATAGTAACGGTAACAGAAGTATATGAGCCACAATCTAAACTCCTAGCATCCCCCTCTGTAACCCCTATAATACTCCCCCATGTAATCCCTGGTATAACCCCCCTTAAGGAGTTTAGATCATTGCTCATGTGGACATTGTGGAAGGACACTTGTAGAAATCCACTCCCCGTCTGCATCAACAGCTGTCTTGTAGACACTCTGTGACCAAGAATGCAACTTAGACTATAGTCTAAACTGCGAGTATCCCCCTTATAACCTCTATAGTAGTCCCCTTCGTACTCCCCTATATAACCCCCCATTTAAGAATTATAGGCTATAGCTCAGATGGAGACAAGCTTTAAACCCCAGAATTCAGACGATGCTGCCCCCTCCACACCCGAAACCCTCCAAACATGATCCCTACTCGATCTTTCATGAGACGCCTTTGTCTTGCTTCAGCCGTAATTTCAAACCCTAAACCCTAACCCCTAAACCCCTCAACCCTAAACCTATCTCAAAGGGATCCCAGGGGATACAGGACCCCCCGAAACATCTCCAAACCCGGTCCTGCGCATGACCAGGCAGAGGTGGAAACTCAATCTCATCCATAGGCGGCGGATCGGGCCTTTCAAGGTTCAGAGGTTAAGGCCGCTTCTTCATGATCAGCTAGGTCAATCAGGTCAGTATTAAATTCCATACCGAGCCTAAAGCGAGATTTTCCGGTTTATGGTTGGTTTCAAAGTTCTAAAGAAGTATGAGCCCTTAACATGGCCCTAAACCCTAAACCCTTAACCCTAAACGCCTTTGCCTCTGTAGTATTATCGGCACCCCCAAGGCTACATGTAGGGTAGATATTAGGTATATATGGGGACCCCGGGTTTAAGGACCTCTAGTAGGTGCCTATATGCGGGACTTTATAAGTTAAGGCGTGTAAGCTTCAGCATGCTAGCTTGTTCATTGAGGAGCTCATAGATCTTCAGGTCCTACCTACTGTTGTTCTGTTTTATTGGTTTTGGGGGCTTGTGGTTGAGCGCTTACCATGCTAAAGCTTTGGATATAGAACATGTAATCAAAGCCCCCTAAACCCTAAACCCTAAACCCTAAACCCCTAAACCCTAAACCCTAAACCCTAAACCCGAAATGGATGAATTTAATCGCATAAACTTTCCTCTTTCTCAAACAGACCATCCTGAGCCTAGAAGCCTATTTCATGCCCACCCTGAAAGCCACCACATTCTTTATTAATTAGGGTTTAGGGTTTAGGGTTTAGGGTTTAGGGTAGCACATGTGCTGGGGGGACCTGAGCCCTACACATTCCTAAGCACGCCCTCGACTGGGTGGATGTGTCATGCACTCTTCGTACTTGCTGTTCAACAACTGCATGGCTTTACAAAATCACGTTTGCCAATACCGCGCAACGCAGCCGAGGGTAAATTCACACAGCCCTTCCCGTGAATTCTCGGCTCAAAACCCTGACATTATATCATTATATGTTCGCTCTCTAGCGCCACGGGTACAATCTGAGATCCTATTCTACACGCCTAGTATGCCCTTTAAAAAACCTTTAATACTTCTCAAAAAACACCCTTCAAGGAGTTTAGACTCCAGTTTAGAGTATAGCTCATATGCAATTCTCAGGGCAGGCATGTCTGTGGTCCTTCAAAGATGGACGGGATGCAAGCAAAGATCTGTAGAAGCCGAATAGCGGTTTAGAGTGTAGGGATGTAGAGTTTCGGGATTTCGGGATTTAGGGTTTAGTTTCGCTAAACCCTAAACCCTACAGGCCTACAGGCCTACAAGCAAAGCTAGAATGTAGTACACTCCCGGAAACTAACATGGAAACCCAGAAGGAGCCCTTTAAAGATTACACTCCTTAAAGGGACTATATGGGTTTCCATGTTAGTTTGGGGGAGTGTATCTCCATGCAACCTTGTGTCAAAAGTCGGTGCAGGCCGTGATTCATAGAGCCTTGTCTGAGTTGCTGCGCTGCGTAATTGCTGGAATCGAATTCATACACGAATCATAGGGCCCTTGTCACATGCCCAGAGAAGAATCCTCAATCAACATTTCCGTCGAAAAAAAGCCCACATGCGCTTCTATTCTGCATCCTCCAAAATAATTCAAGCGTGTGCAAAAAACTGCTCAGTCCTCAGCAAAATCAACCATGTTACCCTGAACCCTAAACCCTATACCATGCTGCGCCGCCCAGGGCCCTAAGCCCCAAACCCTAAACCTTCAAGCTGCCTCAAGCCTGAACTTCAAGCTCCAACTCTGTCCTTCCATATCCCAATTTTGGGAACCCCCCCATTGTATTTATGGGAACCCTACACTCCTCTCACTCAGCCCACGGGCGGACCCACATCTCAACTTCAAATCCCCGCATACCACATCTTAAACCACTCCAAACCCTCTCTTGAAACCCCAAACCCCAATCCCTAAAGCGGTTTGGGGTTTAGGGGTTGACCCCAAGCCTTAATCCCGAGTTTTCCAAAGAAATCTTTCAATCTCAGGCGGGGACGCACCAGCCTGACTCATGGGTTTAGGGTCGACTTTTATCCGAAAAGACATTTGGTATTAGCATGTCATTTATCGATATTAGAATCCCTCAGCCTTAGACCCTAAATCTGCCATTTATCTATCTTATAATGTCAAGGCTTGGCTACTAACACTGCAGGTCTTTTGGGTTTAGGGTATAGGGCTTAGGGTTTAGGGCTTTGGATTTAGGAGTTTAGGAGTTTAGGGCTTAGGGCTTTGGATTTAGGAGTTTAGGAGTTTACGTAGGGTTTAGGGCTTTGGATTTAGGAGTTAGGAGTTTAGGGTTCATGGTAAGAGGTGAGGCAATGGGACAACCCGGGCGAATTATCAGGCTTATAGGCCTTGTATGTATATATACTTGCGAAGTCCGCATGACCCAGCAGTAGAGTCTACTGAGACACCGGTGCGCTCAAAGGAGCAAAGGAAAACATTTATACTCAAGACATCAAGACATTGGGGCCTTTGCCTGCTTCTCAGAAGCCAGTAAAAATACCAACGTATTGGGTCTAAGTGCTTTGCTTGGAGGGCGATTCTGGAGTTAGATGGTGACTCTCGGTAGGATTCAGGGTGGTATGGTAAACCCTAAACCCTTAGAAGTCCAAACCTTGGGTCTTAGCACTAAGGCCTTGGGAATGTAGTGCCTGTGCACATAGAGGGCTCTAGCTGAAGCAATGTTGTTTAGGGTTTAGGGTTCTGTTATTCGTTGTTATGCTCTTTTGTAAGCATATTTTTTGGACGCCGAAGATGAAATGACGTACGTTCGAAGATCTAGGTCAGGACTTTGCGGCAACGCTTCTTCATGGCGGAATACAAAGTTTTGAGTCATCACCAAACCCTTCACAATTTTGCCACAAGTAATCTAGCACAATCACATTCGTAACTGTTTTGGGCTCTATATTCAACACCCTATAAGCCTGTATATAACCCCATTGCCAATTTATTTTCCGTTTGCTTTAATTTAGTTCTCTGCAATGCCAGAATGTAGAGTTACGAAATCAAAAGGGAATATTCTTTGGGGGATAAGGGTTTAGAGTTTAGAGTTTAAGGTTTGGGTTCGAACTTTGCTGTTTTGCTGGACCCTGCATCATTGCAGGGCCTCTGGTAGCCAGTGTGTAGATTTAGGAGTTATAAGAGTTATAGCGCTTGGCGATAAAGGGTTTAGAGCTTAACAACCCAACCCTAAACTCAACACTTTAGGTTTTCGCTTGCGACTTTTTTTGTTTCCGTGCTGCTATCAAGGCCATTAAAAGAAAACATACCAGAAAGCTTGATATTCCTGCAAGAAGTAATGGTAGTGATGTTTTTGAAAGAGACCATCGTTAAATCCTAAATCCTGAATCCTAAACCCTGAATCCTAAACCCTAAATCCTAAACCCTAAACAGTTTTTTTGCTCCTCCGAAGAGACCCTAGCTTGTGAACACCAGCAATGCCCCTTGCCCGCTTCCGCAAAAGGTCCATGCAGGTTTCTAGTTTAGGGTTCAGGGTTGAGGGTCGGTATAGAGTATATACTTAGGGCCCAAGGAGGTTCCCATATAACTACGCTAGGGCCCAGGCATATAATTTGATATATAGCTAGCTGGACCCTTTGGGACTTCGCTGCCTAACCAGTAGCTTTGCGTAGAATCGTGCTTGCTGAGTCTGGTTCTCGTTTGCGGTGGGCTTTGTGGTGACTTTTTGTAGAAAGCATTTCTGACCTTGTGAAACTTCGCCGGACAAGTTCGCCGCTAATTTTGTCTTCAAATTGTCCGTCAAGCTTCCCCGCGCTAGCGCTGCAAGTATTACTATAGTGGTATATATATATATTGTTATATGGGCATTATACTGGAGAAGAACATGGAAACTAGTATTATGTTGTTTACTACTGCACAGCCATCTCGACCTTTGCATCATGGGCAGGACTTGCTTTCTGCCTGGGGTCTTTGAGCCATGCTGACAAAAAAAGTAGACTGGATTCAGCAATTTTGCGCTCTGGCTTTCCTCCACATTGGACAAAAGCACTCAGTCTGCCATACACTGCAAACAGCCCCTTCACTGAAAGAGAGGAGTCTTTGTAAATCAAAGAACCCTAAGGGTCCAAGTACCTAATAATCATATACTTCCCCAAAACCTGTCCTATAATTACTATTCCCCAAATCATTCCCCTAAGGGTCCAAGTACCCAATATTTAGGTACTTGGGATTTGGCCCAAATCCCAAGTACCTAAATATTGGGTACTTGGACCCTTAGGGGAAGGCTCAGCAGTAATGATTACAAACCCACTTTGGCAACCCCCGCCGCGCACGCGGTTTAGGGTTTAGGGTTTAGGGTTTAGGGTCACCATCAATGACATTAAGGCTGTGAACATTGTTCACAAACCACACTGCGGGACTCTGAAATGGAGCCTTTGGCATTCCCAAAGGGTCCATGTAGCTATATGGTAGATAGGTGCATGGATCCTTTGGGATTCAGACCCGTGTACATTCGTTTTTGAGGAAGCTCTTCATGAGTATGCTGGAAGCCTTTCTAGTGTGCAGCTTCAGACCTCATCAGAAACTATCAAAACATTGCGTCCCAACAAATCCAGGGCATATGTATCGTTTAGGGTTTTAGGGTTTAGGGTCTAAGGTTTAGGGCTTAGGGGTAGAGATATATTGGGATTTTTTGAGGAACACTCATAACCTGGGATCCCTGTCTAGCATGCAAACCCTACACTAAACACTTCTCCCCCAAACCTTATATACTAAACTCTCGATGGTGTTCCTAAAATTGTGGATTCCTTTTTGGGTGTTCCTATTTTAAGGGTTGCAGTGATTGGAGGTCTATGTGGGGGTTTCCTTGTTTATGGAAACTACCAGATGAGCTATAATCCAAACTCCCAGTATCCCCCATAACAACCCTCTCTCTAAGGAATTTAGACCCTAAACTCTAATCCCTAAACCCTTTATATAACCCGCTTTAAGGAGCTTAGACTATAGCTCAAATCAATCCTGTTCGCAGCATGGGCCTCCTTACGATGAGCGTCAATCACCTCAATGTCGAGCCGCATGAGGTCATTCTGCCAAATGCCGTTCTTGAAGTAGTCCTCCCCAAAAGGCGCGATTAAGGGTTTAGTGGTTAGGGTCTAGAGTCGCCCTAAGCCCTAAAGCTCTCAAGCCTAAACCCAAAACACAAAACCCAAGGATATACCTCTAAAGAACCTATAGGACATCAGGTCCAGAGTTGAGGGTACACTTCCTCATACCAAAATCCCAAATACCCGGCTATTTACGTACTTGGTCTGTCTGGATGTGTACTTTTCAGGCCCAAGCATACCCTTGGGCTCCAGTCACCTAAATACTGGGTTCTGGGTTCTATATAGCCTATATAATTACGTAGCCCAGTAGCCTATAACTTGGGTAACTGGGAGCCCTAAACCCTAAACCTTAAACCATAAACCCTAAAACCCTAAACCCTGTATAGTTACGTAACTAAGGGGCCCCTCCTTGTAGGGTTTGTGGATTTTGCAAATGGACAGGTCTTGCATCACCCTAACCTGGGAACCCTGGGCTATACTATGCAGCTAGCCTAAACCCTAAACCCTAAATCCTAAACCCGAAACCCCACCGTTGGGGTTCGCAACGAAGTCAACCCTCAGTCGGTTCAATCCTCAAACCATTGCAACTGGTTTAGGGTTCAGGGCTTAGGGTTGAGGGTTTAGGGTTAAGTTTGAGGGTTTAGGGTGTAGGGCGTTTAGGGTGTAGGGTTAAGGGCGTTTACGGTCAAGGGTTTAGGGCTAAGGATTGAGGGTTTAGGGCCAAGGGTTTAGTGTTAAGGGCTTAGGGCTAAGGGTTAAGGGTTTGGGGTTTATAGGATTTAGGTATGCGGTATGTCTGCAACCCTGTGGAAATTCTTATGGAGTTCTTGCTGCTACTGCTACTCCCTACACACCCTTGCGCACTGCTTTTTGCAAACCCCGCTTTGTGCCCTGGATTGGAATTAACCCAAAGGGTCCATGTAGCTATATGGTAGATACTTGGGCCTTAAAGTAGGTATGTGGGAACCCCTTGAAGCCTTACGTATATACCATATAGCTACATGGACCCTTTGAGTAAGTATGTAGGAAAAATGCAACCCTCGAAGTTTTCGTCATCCGGTCCACCGGCTTATACCACCTTGGAGGCGAGGCATTGTTGTATGGAGGAAACTGCAATCCCCCCAGACCTATAATCAACACTTGATTTTGGAATAAGTCCTAAAGGTTTTAGTCTACTGAAATGGAAAGACACTTCCCAAGGAGGCTATACGCAGGAAACCTGCCCCCGCCCTTAATAAAACGAGCAGGTTTAGGGTTGAGGGGTTTAGGTTTAAGAGGGGCAAGGTTTGCGCTTCAAGGTAAGCGTCGAATCCGCGCGATTTTTAAAAAAAGGTGTAAGCCAAAGCACATAAAAATCCGAATCTTAACAGAACCTGAGCCCCAAAGCCGGACATCCGTAACTTCAATCTCCAAGCCCGAAGCCCCAATACAATCTGAACCCACCCCCCCACAAGGGCTCCTCAAAGGACAGAGAGGGCAAGAGCCTATAGAGCTCCTTGAACAGTTCAGCTCCGCCTTAGTTTAGGAGAGCACGGTGGATGGAGAAAAGCTTGCACCACTTAGGATCTCCAAACCTCTGTAATTCCTACGATATATGCGGTGTATGCAGCGGTGTAAGATTTCTTGCATCCGCACGATGTTGAGAGCTTGCTAAGTTCAGTCAGAAGTGGAACATTTTTTTGTCCCGAAGAGCAGAACCACTGCGCATGCTTCAGTTCGCTGGGTTTTCCACATTTTCAGAAATGCCTTCCGCTCAAGAATGATCCATGCCCCAATCACAAGAGCGGCGATTCGCGGGAGCATGCAACGGGACTACATCCTAAATCCCTAAACCACTGAGATCGCGGCTCTTGTCCTTCACGAGGTCAACAATTGTCGGCTCCTTCAGGGGAGGAGTAGGGAAGACCTTAAAATTATGCTTCTAGAAGCCATAACTACAACTTATGAGACCTTGGACTTATTCCATACTTATCCTTGGATGAAACCTACAATAACCCGACTTAAAATTACTAAGCCCTGAACCCTAAACCCTAGGGGGGCCTTCCTTGTCTCAGCGCATGGGATGAGATTGTAATGTTCGGATCGGGAGTTGGGGTCATAGGGTTGCATCCGGATTTTATAGGGGTTGTACAGGGATTGTACAGGGTTCAGGAGTATGACTTACATTTTTTTCGGAGCCGTTTTCCATTTGACTCTCAGCAGCGCAAAGTTGCACAACTGCAGCACGTATGTGGCGAAATAACATGGTTCACAATTTCTTGCGCCTAGTCCTAAACCCTTAACCCGAAACCCTTTGTTTGTTTGTGGAGTTTCTGGAGCTCTGGGGGGTCTGCTTCAGAGCCATGCGTCCCGGTATTGCTAGGATTAGGGCTTAAGGGCTTCCCCAAGGGTCCAAGCACCTAAATATTCGGGCTGTAAGGTACCAAAGACCATGTTTGTTGGATCAAAAAACCATTTTCGGGGTACTTGGACCCTTAGCGTTGAGGGTTTGGGGTTCATGGCATTGTGCCATGATTAAAAACGCAGCACCATAAAGGAGTGCTATGCCTTCTCTGGGAGGACGACTCCTTCTGACATCTGGGCGTGCGCATCATACCCAAAGGGTCCAGTTAGGGATATCGAATCGCTGCCCCCAAATATTAAGCGACATCCCCCCAAGTAATATACAACAATCCGGGGCCCAAGAATCTATTTAATGCTCGGAAAGCTATTGATTGCAAAAAATGATAGGGCTGCCTTTGCATTCCTTTTAAGCACCATGGGAAATCAATAATCAACTAATTAAATGAGTCAGTACATCAGCTTAATGAATAATCTAATATTTAGTCAATTGAGAATATCGAGAATATTTTATTAGTTAACCAACGGAACAAAGAACCGAAAATTCCAGAACCCGCCTAATTCATACGTGGGTGGCCCCATTTGAAGTAGTCCTCCCCTTGGAAAAAAGTGTTCTTCAGGGTTTTTTCGCCCCTGAAAGTACGTTTTACTACTAGTGTGGTTTTAATTTAAGGGGGAAGCAATTGCGTATTAGGGTGCAGCCCCCATCACCGGTTCAGCTGACCTACACGAACCCCCAGAGCAGACAAAAGACAGCAAAGCGAAGAGGTCCTCGTACATGGCCGCGAGATCTACGCCAAAAAGGGCTGGACCACAAAGTGGCGTCCAATGCTGCTTGTAGCGGATGGGGTTATACAGCCGTTCACTTGGCACAAGCCATAGTAAGACTGATACTGAAGGGCATAGGCGTAGTACTCTGCTGGTACCGAGATTGCTCATGGTACTGAATTGCTATCTGAATTCAGGGCTACCTCTCTGCAATTCCCTACCATCAGGATGAAGTATCTTGTGGTGTATACTGAAGCCCCCCTATTTGTAGAACTAACACATGGCAGCTGGGAAGGAAGGCTCTCCTCCAAGCCCGTTTCTTCCCTCGGTTCCGGACCCCAAACCTTAAACCCTCAACCAGAAACTCTTGCACCAGGGCTCCACCACCCCCCCTTCCGTCTTGAGCATGGGGAGCACAGGCGACGATTAAGGTTTGGGATTTGGAGTTTAGGGTGTAGGTTTTAGGGTTTAGGGGTACAACTCGAAATTGAGGTGGAGTCATCCATTTCGAGCAAAGATATTTGCAGGTCCGTGGGTACCTACGAATTATCTATCCATCTATCTATCTATCTATCCATCTATCTATATGCATGTGTATATATATACATATATATTCGCTTGCAGGCGAGTCGAAATCATCATAAGCAATCTCGTGATGCTCTGCCATGCTTCTATGCCCTCATGCTAACAATTACTAACACTAAACACCCTCCTACCATTAGAAACGCGCCAATGTATCTAATGCTTTTTATGGAAAATATCTACTATTAGAGGCGGGGGGTGGGTGTATTCAAACAAAAATACAAGGGGATTATCCTTACGCAGGCATGAAACTTCAAGCTGTGAAGGACTGATTGGTTACTATGGTATATTGGGGCTACATGGGGACAACGGAAAAATGGAACCTACTATAATACATGTGAACCGTGTGTGTTTTCAAAAAATCTTGGAGAGCCACGGTTTAGGATTCAGCATTTAACTTCCCGCCCGCACGCGCTGCCCAAGGTTTCAAATCATTTGTAATAACGGCCAGATAATGGGCGACCTGGGGGAGGGATGGTAGTATAGGATTTACGTAGGGTTTAGGGTTCAGGGGTTTGGGGTTTTAGGGTCTAGGATGGTCTAGGGATTGGAGTGGTAGAGGTACCCTGCACCCTACACCGTCAACCCGTTTGACTATGACTGCGGAGTCGTCTTGCAGTTGCGGATCTTTGAGGCAATAGACCCAAAGAGTGCTCTTATGTGGTATATACTAAGGCCCCAAAACAGCTACATACTTTTCATGGAAATGCCTCACTACCCCAAGTATGCCAACATGGCTTAAACTATCAGCCCTATTCCTTTGATTCATGGGGTTTTATGGCTCCTCAAAGTGTCCCAGCATTGTGGGGGTAAGGTTTTGGCTTTGTGGGCTTATCAAGGTATGAGTCGCCACTATGAGGGTCTCAGAGTTTAAGGTTTAAGGTTCAGAGCCTTAAGGTACTTGGAGGGTCGGGGGGGACTTAGTAAGTAGGTTCATGAGGGGGCCCCCTGACCCTCCAAGTAAGCTCTGGACCATACTGGGTGCAAGACTTGTTGGAGCTGTCACTGCTGGGCGCAGCTTGGATACTTGGCTTGTTCTCGACGATGTCATCCTTAAACCTAAGCCCTAAACTTTAAGGTTTGGGTTTAAGGCTTAGGTTCCATAGGTAGCCAACACCCCAAACCCGACACCTTCTCAACTTGGGCGTGTAGGCTTAGTTGCTGCGTGTTGTGGGGTGAGAAAAAGAGATGTTCTGGAACCCCCAGGCATGCACGGGGATTATGATAAGAGCTACAATCAGCATTTCCCACAGGCATACGTTCCTTACTTTGGAAGGTTTTAATGGGTATACGAAACTACAGGAGGGGCCCGTATGTCCAACGGTAAAATTCCCTTTATAAAGCTTCAGATTATGGATGTCGGATATGCAGGGATACTTTGGAGAAAGACTCATGAGTCCTGCGGTTGGAATGAAAAAGGGTTGAGGTTTTAGGTTTAGGGTTAAGAGTTTAGGGTTCACCTCCCAATACTTTTATGCACTGCCTACCGGCTTGTCATGGATCCCCATTTGCTGGCTCCCACATGCTGCTTATGTCTGCCGGCTCTTGCCTCCACGTGCTTGAACATCCAATCCTCGAAATCATTGTCCTGAAGATCGCATCGAGGACCCAGGGGACACGGAAGTTTCAGTCCAAAAGGGTCCACGCCCATTGGGCCCCAAAGTAGACCTGGCAAAGCCTTTGGGCCCTGACTTTGTCTTCAGGGTTTCGGATTGACATACTGCATGGACGTGAATGGGATAAGTCCATACGCCAGAGAGGCTATGAGGCCCTGGTATCTAGCTTCAGGGTTGCACCAGCTCGGACAATGATATGCCGCAGAGGTGCCTCATCTCTAGCAGCGAAGAAGGCAGTGGACTCAAGAACTGCGTTGAGCCAAGAGGGCGGCACATATTTTCTGCTAGTCGTGCCTTGCACAACCCGCCATGGATTTCCCAAAGGCGACCCATCTGTAATCAATGCAGGGGGGCCCAAAAACTTAGCAATGACAAGATTACCGCGACACTTGCTGTGATGATTCCGTGACATTCGGGTAGAGCGCGACCAGAATGTGCAAGCAACCCCCAGCTGGTTGCAAGATGTTGAAAAATTAGACATTCGCATAGATTGCACAACAGGCAGAACGCCAACAAGTGCACATAGCGGCTCTTCAACATACCGGTCCCACACATGACCAGGCTTTGATGCAGGGCGGGTCATTCATCAAGATTCCCTTGCACGGACTGGTCACATGCTCAATCACTTGTTGGAGGACAGGCAGAACAGCCTCATTCAGGCCTCTTTTCTCAGCTCGCTGCTGCATTGTCGTGTTCCACTCGCTCAATCCTCGTGGATTCTGTAGAGGCTTCCTGATCCTGGTCAAGGCTGAGGAGGCCCCCTAGACCAATCTCGAGGCATGACAAACAACAGATGCCGATTCCAGCTTTTTTGCTGGGTGGGTGACTCACTGGGGATGATGCCGTTTGCCCTGCCCCACGCGAGGATGGCCTCGCGACAGTATGACCGGCTGAACGCTGCTTCCCGCGTACTGCGCTCAGAGTCGGCGCTTTGCACCTCACAAGTGCTGTTGTAGGTCATCTTCTCTGTCGCCGACCGGCCACGTCTTCCCTGGAACGCTCTTGCGACATCTTGCGACCCTGAGGCTGTAATCACATTCTTCGAGCAATTGGACACTCTCGATGCACTGGGCCGCGCCTTCCTCTCGGTACTGTTACGTCTTGGCGGCCTTTCGAAACGATCGCAGGCCGCCGCGGCTGCGGAAATTACCTGAGATACAGGACTGGCCACAACCACGAGGGGGTGGCCCGCGGAAAGAGCTACAGTGACAGAAAGTGAATCATACGGAGAAGAGAATGGAAAATCTGGGCCGTGGGAGTGCTCCGACTTGCCTGCCTTCACGCGAAGGGTGCCGTGGCCCACTACGTTGGAGACCCCTGGCACCTTTTCAGGCTTCAAGAGCCGTGGAAAATCATTGGACACATTTTTGCACACAAGCGCAACATATTTCCAGCCTCTGCCAAGTTGACATTGACTTGGCCCAACCTGAGCAGTTTACAAATGCAAGCAGATGCGGGGAATCTCGAAGGTATTCGGCAATCAAGACGCCGGCAAGGATTTGCCACCCCGACCCGTGGCACCTCCCGAGCCATCTGCTGCAAGACCACCTGATTGGAAAAGACGTTGGCCTCGAAAGCACCGCAACATCTTGCTATTCCAGTACGTCATTACGTTGTTTTGGGCAAGGATTTATTTCAGATGATTGATTCCAGCATGAAATCAAGAGCGGTCACCGGCACCTGCGCAAGCAACGCGCATCGCGCGAACCTATGAGGGAATGCTCTGTGTTGAAGTCGCACTAAATGATGCCCTGCGACCCATAAACACGAAGCTCAATGGCCCTGACGAGCATCCAGGATAATCTGTGAGCTACTGACAAAAGCCGGCATACGAAGGACGCCTCATGGAAGACGAACGTTCTGCCAATGCGTTTGTGAATGGCCATGCCGTGGCCTGAACTTCCGACTTCGCCGGGGTCGTCACGCCAGGGCCTTCGCAAGCTCACAGAAACAATCGAAAGACTCTTTGGGAATTTGCCTCCACACACTAACCTTCAACTTGTCAGTGCACCCCAGCCAGGATAATTATGAGCATCCAGTGGCCCCCGTCCCCGACCGCACCCCGCCCTCAGCCCAGACGTTGGTGTAAGAAACTTAATTTAAAGTTGCTGTAATGAGGAGCCCCTATCATTTACCATAGGGTATGTCAAGCTCTTAAATTCCGTAAAAGCAACTCAGACATAGGCACAAATAAGCTGATCAGCAGCTCGAAGGAGGATTTAAGGTTCAAGGTTCACCGCGTTTTAGGATGTAAGGTTAACCCCGAGGCTCCAAACAGCCCGATGTAGGTCATATTTATAGATTTTGGGACAGAATTTGGGTATTATGTATAGGCTCTGGGGTATAATTCAAATCATATTTATAAACCTTGGGGCGCAATTCAGGTCGTATTTACACATGGAGCCCTATCTTAGGAATTTAGGTTTGAAGGCTTCGGGGCCCGTCTGATGGGTCTTATTCTACGGACCTCAAAGGAAACCGAGTTCTGAAACGAAGACGAAGTCTGCCATCATGGCCTACTAATTAGGGTTAAGAGTTTAGGGTTTGAGGGCTTTAACATGCCTGAGAAATGGGCGCTGTTCTTTGGATCCAACATTCGTACCACCTTTAGCGAGATTCAGCACAGGTGGCCTACACCCATCCAAACCATGAAATGTGGAACTCTATAGGTATCCTACAAAGACTGCAGTCTCTACTGGGTCGCTGTGAAGGAACTTAGCTTAAGTTACCTTTAATGTTGGCACATAGCTGATGCAATGCCTTATACTCTTGTATACAAGAAACTCTTAAACCGTCCAGCTACACAGAAAGAGCATCAAGACTTACTGAAACTCGTGGAATGTCCTTCCGCGGTATGATGCAGCTTGGGCATGTGTCAAAAGTCTGGGTGCACGGTTAGCTACGCTTGCTTAGCCTTAATTCAGGCTGATTGAGGGGAAACCGTACCGGCATTTCCTACCTGGGCCCTCTTGATGTACAACCCTAAACCCTAAACCGTAAACTCCCACCCTAGGGCTCCAAGTTACCTAATTAATGGGTTCTGGGTTCTCTATACCCTATAGTTACACAGCCCAGCAACCTAATATTTTGGTAGCTGGGAGCCCTATGGCCAACGAGCCCTGGCTAGCTATAGTATAGTAGAGTAGGGTCTAGTATAGTATAGTGCAGTATAGTAGAATAATAGTATAGTATAGTCTAGTATAGTACAGTATAACATGGTAAGCTATAGTATAGTATCGTATAGTACAGTCTAGTATACTATAATATGCTGTGTAGTCTTAAGGCGGGAAGGCGTTCTATACAGGTACTCTAGGGTTCTGATTTTGACACATGGCCCGTTCGTTCACGGTGCCTGGCATGCACTTCGGCACTAAGACACGTGGGAGTTACTCACCCAGCGGTTGAGGGCTTGGGATGTAGGGACACCGAATGTCTGCACGCACCAATATTCCTAAGGAAGCCTGTACATCTTCGGCAAAAACCCACTACCAAACCCTTCCTCAGATTGAGGTGATTATGGAGGCCATGTAGACATTGCATTTTAGGGTTCAGGCTTTAGGTTTAGGGTTGAGGGCGTCTTGTGAGAAGCTCCCACAGCATACCTAACATTCGTCGGGCTTGATGCGTGAGGTATACATGAAGCCATGGCAGACCTAAGCCTCTAAACCCTAAACCC
>CAJNIZ010044168.1:32291-44805 GCA_905231905.1 Symbiodinium pilosum | reverse complement strand
AAAAAAAAAAAAAAAAAAACAGACCACCCACCAAAATCAGAAAGCAGTCCGTCACAGTCTGTACCTACACCCGAAAAGTATGTAAACAAATAGCCTAAAGCACCGAAAGAAGCCCAAAAGGTCAATATTCCACACACTGTTGGTGTTCAGATCCAGTCCCGGGTTGCACGACACAACCAGAAAAAGTGGATCCAGGACATGTGTCAATTCTAAACCCTCCACCCTAAATCCCATAAATCCTAAACCCTGAACCCTCAACCCTAAACCTTGAACCCAAAACCCTGAACCCTAAACCCGGAACCCCTAAGTCTTTTTCTACCTTGTAGGAGGCCAAAAGAATCCTCGGTTCCTGTACTCTACAATTTTTCCATCCAAGGTTCCCCCTAAGCTAGGGTTGCTTCGGCCTCATCAAGGGTAGTTGAGAAGGAGACCCCGGGGGGGGGGGAGAGGTAGGTCAAGGTTTAGGGTTTAGGGTTTGGGGTTCAGGGTATAATACTTTTTGTGTCCCCAATTGCTGTGTTTAGGGTTTAATCCTTTCGGTAATCCCAACGCCCAAAATAAGCACCCTACAACTACCACACGGCTTTTTAGGGGCCCTTGCTAATTATTGGGGCTGCCATAACCAAGTTGCTTTGTTATGAAGCCTACAGCTCTCTCTACGAAAGTATGCAATCCCTTAAATATCCCACGTAATCCCGAAATCCCCATATACTCGTGTTTGATCCCTATACAACTCCCATACAAATCCTAGAAAACCATGAAACCTAAGTCCCAACCCTAAAATCCGACGGCCCCACTGCGCCTTGTGCTCGGTCCGAGCGATGTTGGAGTCCTTCGGCAGACACCCAAGGTCAGTGTTTCCAATGCTATCCCCCCAAATGTACCCCCCAGATTTGAAACCCTGATGAAGCCTTATGAGCTATAGGCTATAGTCTAGACTCCTAGCATCCCGCTTAACAAGCCCCCTAAACCTTAAACCCTTAGACCTTAACCCTAAACCTTAAACCCTAAAGCCTAAACCTATATAATCCCCTATTTACCCCCCTTTAAGAAGTTTAGACAATGGCTCATGTAATCCTTTCTAGCTCCTTAATTTAGGGTTTGGGGTTTAGGGTTTGGTGTTTAGGGTTTGGTGTTTGGGGTTTGGGGTTTGGGGTTTGGGGTTTAGGGCTTGGGGTTCAGGGTTTGGGGTTTAGGGTTTAGGGCTTAGGGTTTAGGGTTTGGGGTTTAGGGTCAAGGGTTAGGATAATCCCTGACAAGGAGTGTGTGAAACCTCCCAATTCTCGAGCCCCCATCATTTCAGGCTAAGTCTTGCAGACTTGCCTAAACTGCATTCCCTGCATATCTGTTTTGGATGCTGTGAACTCCTGAACCCTAAATCTTACCTGATCCACACAGTCAATCTTGGACTTGCTGCGGCTTTAAAAGCGAAAGTGATGAAAACTGTGCCTGAACGCTTCAGCCATGTACCCAGCGGCTACACACCAAACCCGAAACGCTGAGCCGCCCCGTGGTAGGCAATATATATATATATATATATTGGCTCCTAATTTATAATGGCTCCTAGACATAATACTGTCAGCCCTACCCTGTATGATCCCTTTACGGTAGTCCCTGTGCAGCTCCGTAGAAGAAACCTTCTCTGTTCCCTGTACCGATTTTTGCTTGTGTGCTTTCATAGTGGTCCCGATGTTATCCCTTGCAATAGCCCGTGTAAAATACCCTCGTAAATATGACCCATTGATAGTTGTCCCCTATTCCTCCATTCATCTGGTGGACGCCTTTTTTTCCAATGGGTGGCTTCTCTCTTTTTTTACTAGGTGTGGCGTCCCTCCTTTTGCGGGGACGTGCTCATCCTCGTGACTGTCGGCAATTTTGACAGGCAAAGAAGATTTGAAAGCTGAAAGACGATGACAGTTACGAGGACGGCGACCCCCAACCCAACTGATCCCTGTGACTGCTGACACTCTTGACAGCCAACAAGATAGGCAGGGGTTCTAACGCCAAAAGTTGGCTCTTCCTTCTTTACAAATGGAGCCAAAAGCGAGGCCAAATGCTGTCATTTAAAATGAGGGCCAGGGGACCAAGGGGCAGGAGGACCAGGAACTCTGAGCCACGCCTAAGCGACCACACCTAAATAAGCCACAGCTAGAAAAACTAACTGGCCCCAATCATCCCTAAACCCTAAAACCCTAAACACTCAAACCCTACGTAAACCTTAAAACACTTCAGCCCTAAACCAACACACTCCAGTGCCGAGGAGCGTATCTCTCCCAGCCCTGTCGAAGTTTGCTGCCGTACTTGTACTCGATAGTCCTCGTCAAAATACTAATTCTTTAAGTCTTGGGGGTTTAGGGGTTTAGGGTTTAGGGGCTGAGGGGTTTAGGGGTTGAGGGGTTCAGGGTTTAGGGTCATTTCCCCCTGACAGTAAGCTTGATTCAAGGGGTTCTATTACATAAGGGGCTATAGCACCTCCCTTATCCTTTGTGGTAACTGTTACTGTAAGGGGCAATAGGCTAAAGAATAATCGTAGTAGCAAGGGCGTGATGACGGCAACAGTTGCAGCAATAATAGCAACGGTAATCCGGCAGCAATAAGAATGATAGCAATTGCGGAATGAGTTTGAGGTCCAGTTTGGGTTTTCTGTGCCCTAAACCCTAAACCCTAAATGCTAAACCCTAAACCCTAAACCCCATGTACCAAATGAGTCCAGCATACTGGTGGCTTCACGGAGTGCAGAGGGCTAGAGCTAGGTCGTGACGGGCTCCATGTCGACACTGGCGAGACATTATGCCCATTGCTGGGAGGTTTGCCACGCGGTTTAGGATTCAGGTTGGGTACTGCCCCCCCTCAGTAACAGTTGGATAATAAATATACCTCAGTTATATATAGCCCTTAATAGGACCCCCAGTACAGACTGTTACTGGGGGGGCATTACCCAAGATTTAGGGTTTAGGGTATTTGGGATTTTTTTCAAAACCATGCAGTTGGCCTATGCATTACCGTGGCTGCTTGTGAGGTTTTTGTTCTGCGCCGCTGAATGAGGCGGACTTTGCTACGGTGGAAAACGTTAGGTGAGCTATGGTCTAAACTCCTGGATAATAGCCCCGTGTAGAATCCCTTATATAAAGCCCTTTAAGGCGTTCAGACCCTGAACACTAAGCCCTACGCCCTAAACGCTATATAATCCCCTATGTAACCCCCTTTGAGGAGTTCAGACTATAAGTCACGTACCAGAAGGTGATACACATGCTCGCAAGGATTGAGGTTTACTTAGGGTTTGGGGCTTAAGGTCTAGAGTTTTAGGTTTAGGGTTTAGGGTTCAGGGCAGCACCAACAAAACAGAACCTGAGTCAAATCTAGCATACTAGTTGCCATACAGGCCAGTACATAGAGTGCTTCAAACTTGCTCTTCCGCTTTGTAGTGTAGAAACCCTACACCCACAAAATCCCAAACAATACGGATGATAAATAATGATGATCTTGTACTGTGGGCGGCTGTTGTGTGACCCATCTGCTAAGTACAGCCACCTAAACCCTAAACCCCAGACCCTATCCCCTAAGACCCTAAACCCTAAAACCCTGTTTCTTAAGTTCGTCCTGGCATACACCCTGGTGATGTACTGTTCAGGGATCGTCGTGTCCTTCAGGCGGTGCTGCTGTGGTCCCGGCAAATCTTGCAAGAGTTGGGATACCTAACCCAGGGACCCGTGATTAATGGACCCCATCCCCTTAATAAGGAACATAAGAGGGATCCTAATCTTATGGCCCTTAAAAGGAGGGGGTTTATCAATCAGGGGTCTGGGTTATCTGATGCAGAAACCTCGCTAATTGAGCATACTAGCGCCTTCATTCTAGCCCCTATATAAACTCCAAGTTTCCTGGAATCCTTGTCGAAATTATAATTTCAGATGGTTCTCAGGAGTATAGATAACAGAATAGAAATTATTTTCAGGGAACTTCTAATACAGCCTTGCTCTAATTACTTCGACCCTATAACCATGCCCACTCCTCCTGTCTAACCCCAGGCCCCCATTTTGAGCCTGTTTCCGTTTAATCCACAATCCTCAACCCCAAACCCTAACCCACACATCCACACTTACAATACACTCCAGGACTTTTCGGGCCTTTCAAGTTCCTTAGGAGGGCCAGATATTCAAAATCTGTGTCTGGACAAGCAGAGGGGCCCTCACAGGTTCAGATTCCTTAGTGGGCTGTAGTAGGTTCAGAACACGTCGCCAACGTGGCCCAGTTTAGGGTCGAAGCTTAGGGTGTAGGGCAATCAAGTGCAAGGTCAAAGATTTCTTGGCTTCAGGCTCCGGTACAAGCTCAAAGGAGTTTGCGCGTAACAGAAGAAAGCCAGGGCCAAAGGGTGGGAGCTTGTTCCTATGAACTCCCGTTCAGGTAGTACCGGCCTGCTATGAGACCGTATGTTGACCTTTCCCAGCAGGCCCTGGTCCTAGCCATCCCCGCCATGGCACGGACTACAATAGAGTTCGTGCCTAGGCGCAAGCGGGGCCAAGAGTCTGGGGGGTACAGGTCCACCAGCTGAGTTACGTACGGCTGCAGTTTTCGTAATCAAGACCCCGTATCACTACCTCTAAGCCGTCCAGTAGAGTTCTATGCTCTGAAGGGAAGCACTTGGACAACAATCTTGGTTAGAGCCACTTGGACCCGTCGCACGGACATAGTGACACTCTGTAAGAGCCTGCAGGAACAGAATCGCACTGAACATGACTTATGTGGTTATGTAGGGGTTATATGGGGGTTATATGGGGATAACGGACTCAACGTTCGCGTCTTGTTCTCCAAATCAAGGCTGGGACTACTACTGCTTTGCCTGCTACTCAATAGCTCTACATACCCACGGTCTATCCTCGCTTCCATGAACCCTCACAGATCATATTTCTCCAAAAGTCCGACAAAATCCTCTTCTCTCACCAAACCCTGAGGCCTGCCGTGGATACTGAAGCCCCTGGATGACCTTACTATTACTACTAAACCGCCCTCAGAACCCCACTAAAACTTCTAATTTTGGGTTGTTATTAGGATTCTAATAGCCAAAAATGAAGGATTTTTTTTGGAGGCTCCTATAGACTATACCTTAAGGTTTGGGGATTAGGGGTTTAGGGTATTACTATACCGCCATACCGCAGTTCCAAGCCAGAGCTGCAAGACCTAGGCTCATGAAGCAGTTTGACATCACCCACATCTCCTTCACCAACTTGCGCAGGCATTCGTCAGCCGCCTGGTTTGAAGGCGTAGTCACCTGATCGTCTGACGCTTCATGATTTGGGGCTACTCAACATAGGGGTTTTCACGGGACTTTAAGGATACAGGGGGAACGTAATGGGATATTGGGTGGGGTCCTTCTTGAGGATTCTATAGGGACATGTTTGAGAAACTCATATTTTGCACCTGGGGCTGGCGTAGCACAACTTGCGGTTCAGAGTTACATTACGATCGGTCTAGAGTTCAGGGTTCCGGGCTCAAGGGGGCTGAGAAGCGGGCGGGTGTTCGGGGTCTAGGGTTCAGGAGTCTTCGAATCAGGCCCCTCAACGGGCCATGGTGAGCTTTTTGTACAGGAATGCGTCGACGGCCCCACCCTACATCCTCTTCTCTGTACAAGGCTGGGAAACGAAAGTGCAGGCGACAGTCTGTGAATCCTAAACCTTGAAAACCTAAAGTCCTACACCTGAAACCCTAACCCCTAAAATCTATCATTTCAAACCCCAAACCTTAAACTCTATCCCCTAAACCTTAACCCAAACAAGCCTAAACCGTCTCCTTCAACCTTTCTCAACCCAAGACTGTCTAACCATACCTATGAGTTCTCCTAACCAGCCTCCTACTGCCCTTGTAGCCCTTGCAAGTGTAAGGTTCGCCCTTAATCAACTTTACTTAACCCTGGATAAGTCTACCTAACGGAAAATCTTGGGGGGAATATGGAGGGGGGTAGTTAGGACCCTAAAGCCCAAACCCCAAAACCCTGAAGCCTAGTCCATAACATACCCCGGGTCTCACTGCCGACCGGGCACGAGAATGCGGCCGGCTCTCTCTTCAGCAGAGGACCTAGCCGGCGCGTTCCTCAGCTAGGACTTGAGGTCTAAGGTTTAGGAGGTATAGGGTTTAGGATTTTGGGGGCCTAGGATATAGCGTTTGGGGTTCAAGCTTTAGGCTTTATAGGGTTTGAGGCGATTTAAGGCAGTTATACGGGAGATGTAGAAAGGGCACGAGGGGGTTCCTCTGGGAGGTGTAGAAAGGGTACAAAAGGACTTCTCCGGCTTGGGACTTTAGAATACGTTAAAATACGTTGATGTTGCAGTTTTGGGCTACGTACCAATAACGGCGGAAAGCTTAGAGAGGTTATGGCCTGGGCTTTGGGCTTAAGCTATCTCGGCTCAGGAGTTTCCAAGATCATGCGTACAATGTTCACGACTTCTGGGTTTTTGGAGCTCAGGGAAATGGGGTTCAAGCATAGGGTGTAACATGGCTTCCCCAAAGCTTGCAAAATGCCACCCCCCACAGAGAATTGTCGGCGACAACATATCGATTTCAAGTATGGCCCAAGGTACATGTCAAACCAGAAATGCCAACCCTACCGCGGAATCATAGATGTAGTGTTCAGTGTTTAGGCTTAGGAGAAAAAATCATGGTAGCAATTGTCTTGCCTTGCTCTCCGCGAAATGGTGAAATTTATGGCAGGGGGAAGGGTCTGGACACCACATATTGAACTTAAAATCCCAGGGGTTGATCAGAGGCCCTAAACCCTAAAACCTAAACAAACCCGAAACCCTAATTCCTAACATAAGCTGTATAGCCCCTAAGCTCTGAAACCCAACATCCAATCCCAAAACTCTTTTCAGGATTGAAGGCCGCTGGGCTAAACTCTAAAACCTATGGTTTAGGGTTTAGGGTTTCGGGTTTAGGGTGTCTACTTTGAAGCCTGAATAAACTCTTTTCCGTCCAGCCTGCAACGACTTGGGAAAAGCTCATCCTAAATCCTTTCAACCCCTCGACTCCTGTAACCCTCTATACGCCTATACCCCCATATATCCCCATATGAGCTATAGTCTGCACCCCTAATACTCTCCTCAATAATCCCTAGAATACTCCCCTATACCATCCCTTATATAACCCCGTCTGAAGCAGTTTAGACTATAGCCCAGATAAACCTTTAAACCATCTTCCGTCAGAGCACGTTTGCCGGAACCGCTGCAAGGTGGGATCAAGCTCCAGGTTTGCCAAAGCTGTCACCTTTGTCTTGAAGCCGGTTTAGGGTTCAGGGTTCCCGGGCTTTGCGTTTAGGGCTTAGGTTTTTTTTGTGTATGCGTGTTCTCTTCTTGTTTTTCGGTCTCATGGTTTCAGAGCTTGGGTTAGGATTTAGTTTTTAGGGCGGGACATGGTAGTTTATCAAAATCGGGTGCCCTCAGGACATACATGGATTATGCAGAAATTATGAGGGTTCCTCAATCGGGCTCTACAAAAACGGGATCATGGCGGGGATTCACTTTCCCACAACTGCATGCTTCATCACTTCGGTCTCAGAGGGCCCTTATTACTAGGGTGGGGAAACCAAAACCTCCTGATTACAACCCTAAAAACTGAACCCTTAGAAACCCTAAAGCTCACCTGTGGCTTTGGATTACTGCTTGGGGCTCGAGGCGTTAACAGCTTGGGATTGTGCTTCTATGCCCCAACCCCGCACTCAGCAGGCCTTGTATGATTCTCTCTCTCCCTCTCCCTCTCTCTCTCTCTTAAATCTCATTTCCTCGGTTCCCTTTATGGCGTTAGGATGCTCGCTATGTGTCTTTGTCATCCATATACAACGTGCGTTAAACACAACAAGTCGCCTCCCAAGCTCAGACTTTTCCGTGTCTTAGAACTCCTTGGAACATCTGCGGAAGTATCAGTGTCATGCTACCCATTTTCCTTGTAACCATCCACTCAACCATGCCCATCACCCATGTCTTAATTCCCTGCTGAGCTAAGCAAAGGGCCAAAACCAGTGACCATGATGGCAGGTTTAACCCTCAAACCCAAATTCAAACACTGAACCCGCTTCTGACATTGCTCCTTCAGGAAATAAAGATAAATATGAATATGTACATATATATGTATATACATAGATACGTATACATCATACATCAACTTCCTTACACCGCCCATTCAACATATGTGCGCATGTTTCCACTCGAATGGGTCTAGCAGCGGTGCTGGTCATGGCTTGACTCCAAGCCATTGGACAAATGCATCCTTTGATGCCCCTGCAATGGTGAGGAAATTGTTCGAGCACTTGGCAGGGTTGGCCGTGTCTGCGGTGAACCCGTTGTGATTGTCAGTGAAGCCACGGTGGTGATGGGCACGGCCACGCAGCACATTCAGTGCAGTGAAGTGGGCCGTGCTGGCAAGCTCATCAGCCGCCAAAGGATCGGCAGCCATGCGAGCAATCATGCCAGCCGCGAAAGCCTCACAGACCGCACCATTGGCACCAACGCTTTGAGTGTGTCCGAGAGCTACACTGAGAGGCCTGTACACAAGCCCAGCTGACGGAGCACAGCTGGAAGACGGCAATGATGTCGCCCCCCTTCGACTTCAAAGGGTCGCAGATACATAAACCTAAACCTCAAGCCCTGCACCCCAAACCCTGAATAAACCTCAAACTGAACAAAACCCTGAAAAGTCCCTCACGTAGAGTCGACGTAGAGGCTTGATTAGCACTTGTTTTGTCAGAATAGGGTTCTGGGTGAATCTCACTTGCTCTATCAAGCTCATATGCAAGAGAGGTACAACTCGACCTCACAAGCCCTAAACACAAGCCTCCTGCTATAAGCTGGGAAGACATTGGTATGTGGCTAGGGTTTAGAGTTTAGGGTTTCAAGTGCTCCTTCCTGGTGCCCTAACATGGCCATGGAGGTCTCAGACTCTCTGGCACTATGCAGCGAGAAAAACCTAGTCCCCCTTGAAACACATGGGCAATAACAAAACAAGAAGGCCAAGAGCAATCTGCATGGCCCGGGATGACGAGCACAGCCCCGGCAACATACCCCGGCCCAGACGGGCGAACCAGAAGAGACCTAAAGAACAAAAATGGAAAGTGATCAGTGGGCTTACATACATGCAGGCCCTAAACCCTGAGCCCAATCCCTAAATCCTAAGCCCATGAAAGACAAAG
Source organism: Symbiodinium pilosum (assembly GCA_905231905.1). NCBI lineage: Eukaryota > Dinophyceae > Suessiales > Symbiodiniaceae > Symbiodinium > Symbiodinium pilosum. Next base: position 35,630 of record CAJNIZ010044168.1, on the reverse strand, counting down.
CCAGGAACCAGATGTACCAGGAAAGTCGTCTTGCCGGTGCCTTGAAGACCAAGGCCGCCAAAGGGGGTTTAGGGTGTAGAGTGTAGGGCTTGGGGTTGAGGTTTGCCTTATAATCGTAAAGTCGCAAAGACTTGTGTCCCTTAAAGGGAGGGCTATTCGGAGTTCGAGGTTTGTTGGGGGGAGGGTAGGATATAGGGGTTTACATACCGCGCTTCAAGAGGAAACTACAATCTAAAGTTTTAACACTGCGCCCCCTAGCCTGGGCCCTCCATCCTCAGTCCTTATAACCTTTGCATCTACCCCACAAATACCCTTTAAGGCCCCTAAACCCTGAACCCTAAACCCCCTCTAAAAAGGCTAAGAGGTCAAGTTTAGGGCTCGGGTTTAGGAATTTGAGGTTCATGGGACTTGGCAACTACTTCTAGCTGCCTCCTTTTAGACGGGTTATAGGCTATAGGAGTATAGGAATGTGGACGGGGGTTCATGGGATACTAGCTATTTAGAGCTGGGTTGCATCCATACTTAGATGTGGCATTACCTGCATAAGTCCGGTTACACGGCTTGCAAGCAGGGTTGACCCCCATTTAGAAGTAGCTGCTATGCCCCATGAAACTTTTAAGTATAGGACCTCACTCGATCAGAAGGAATCGAGGAAGGAATCAGTTCTATAAGGATTCCTAGATTGTTGATGGACAAAGTCCTGCATGACCCTGGCCCCGTATACCTCCATCGTTATAAGCGAGGTTCTCTGGATCATGCTGGATTTTGTCCATAGCCATGTAGGAACCGGGGAAGTGTTTACCTATTAGGGCTTTGATATCTTTTCAATAACATTCCTTACCAGAATATTTGAATGCCAGGGCTTTAAGGCATCTAGCGCCCCGAAGTCTGTAGGGGGATGACGGACTAAACCCTAAACCCCAAACCAGGTCTCCATCATACTACGGCCTCTCGTGCTTAGGGAGGGTACCAAAGAAAGCGAGCACAATTTTGGTAGCCTCCGCCGAACCCTAACCCCAAACACCAGACCATTTACCCTACTCCCTGCAACAGAATGCACCCCCTTATGGATATTGCACTTATTGTCAGATCTAATACTTTCCATGAAAGGGAGCACCCCAATCTAGACCCCAAAACACTATAATCCCTACTACAGGGACCCATAAAAAGGTACCCTTGATTCAGCCCTAAACTGTAAAACGCGACTTTCCCCGTCCATTCCACTTCCCCTGCGGCCTGGGGGTCCCTGAACTACGGAGAAGCCTCAGCCGCGCAGCTTTAAGGTCTACAGTTGGTTGTTTCGGTTTTGGATTTAGGGTTTTAGGGTTTAGGGTTTAGGTTTCCCTTGGTTAGGGTGGGTTCAGGCTTCAGGGCCAAAGTCTTGGAATGTCGAAATGTGATGTGTTTTATGACAGCTTGGGATAGGCGTCTACTGATATTGCACCCTAAGCCCTTAACCCTAAACACAAAACCCCTAAACCCATCAACTTCTGCTGCAAGCGGCCTCATTCTTTTGCAGGTTCAGGATGGGATTGCTGCCGGCTACTCCTTTTTCGGTGTTGCACTTCAACCCTAAACCAATAAACGCCTAAACCCTAGACCCCAATACCTCAACCCTAAGCCCTAAATAGAAGATCCTTAGAATACCCCTCTATACTAAAGTTTGGAGGCCCCATACACATTGAATCTATCTGGCCTTGTCAGGATTGGGTGTAGGGCTTAGGGATTTGAAAGGGTGATATCGGGATGAAGGCTACAGAAATATAAAATGATGTTCGAACCTAGCCTGTTCCGAGTTCGGGGCTTAGGGGTTTACGGTCTCCTGTTATTTTAACAACAAATAAGTTCAGTGCGGTTCCTCTTTGAAGGCCAGGGGTTCAAAGCGAAGGAGCCATGTCTTTCAAGTTCTTCCTTCCTCATAGCTGAATTAGACTTTGGGCTTTCAGGGTTTAGGGTTTGGGGATACATTACTTTGTAGCTGTATAACGGCTTTGAGCGAAGAATCCAGTTCTTCAGAGTTCTACACTGGAGTGTAGGGCGGAAATAACCCGAAAGCCACGGGCTAGGCTTTGGGCTTTCGAGCTTATTCCTTTGAAGTCCCTGTATGAAGCCAAGAGCCGAACTACTCCTTCATCCCTCTCGTGAAATCCTCAATCAAAGGCAAACCAAGGGTAGAAAGGGATATTGCGAGTTTTTTTGGGTGTATGTCGGGATATTACAAGGATACCGTAGGGATATTATGTAAGCTATAGTCTGAACTCCTGAAAAGGGGGTTATATGGGAGAGTATTATAGCTCTCTCTTGCTCTTCAACGCGGTTTAGGGTGTGAGGTTGGGGGTTGGGTTTAGCGCTCTGCTCAACCATGACACCAAGCCCTAGGACGATCCCTGGAAGGCAAAAGAGAAGCTCATTCTCCTCAAAAACTCACAAACATGATGCATAATCCAAATCTTCATGAAGCCCTGGCGATCCTTTGAACCCTCAACCCTAAACCCTCAACCCTAAGCCCCAAACTCCAGGCCCTAAACTTTGGCCAAAACCCTGACCCCCAAAATCCTAAATCCCGCCTCCAAACCTGAAACCCCAAACTGCAAACCCCAAAGCCTAATTTGTAAACCACCTAAACCCCTACACCCCTCAAAAAAAATCCAGAAAGACACCAAAAACGTAAACTTGCGCTCAGCGGTAGGAGATTAAGAGCCCAGGCGCTGTGCTGAAGCCCAGACTGCAATCCCTCCAGCTGCAACTCATTGATGCTCGTGCCTGTGACCTTGCGCTACTGGGGTTTAGGTCCCTTTGCTGGGGCTCTCTTCCCACGGAGGCTTGGGACGTTCAAGGGTATCTTACAGAGAGAGGGGAGGCAGAGAGAGGGAGAGTAAGCATTCGAGATTTGGGTTTAGGATTCAACGTTTGAGGTTTACGGTCTAGGGCTTACGTCATAGGGTCTATGGGCTTAAGGTCCAGAGGTTTTGAGAAATCTATACTTGCCTCAGAACGCCAGCCTCAGATCCCTTTAAAAAAACCCGACCCCCCGCCATGGTGGGTGACCTAGTCCAGCCTGACCATCCCACATGAAATTTCAGCCTCGCCCAAGGTTCGAGGCTTTGGCAGTACGCGACAGGGCACATTTTTCGTTCAAAACATGGAGGTTTTGGAGGGCTTTGGAGGCCTTGGAGCCCCCGAAGGCGCCTGAGCCCCGTGTAAGCCCCTGGAGGCCCCTGGAGGCCCCTGGAAGCCCCTGGAGCCAACGGCTTCGGCCTGGAAGCGCCTGGAACCCCCCCCACCTGCCTGGATGAAGCTGAGTAAATGGGTTTCGCGTTTGGGGTACACTTAATTGGG
>CAJNIZ010044168.1:0-16365 GCA_905231905.1 Symbiodinium pilosum | reverse complement strand
AGCTTCCAGGACTCTTGCCGCTCATGCAAGCCTTCAGGCCGTACAGAGAAGCCAGGCGGCACGAGCTTGCTCACTCTTCTTCCGAGTTTTTGCATCCTGTTAAAGACAGATCCTGGCTTTTCTGCTGACTTCCTCCAAGACACGAACGAAGCGCCTTCAGCTCCAGAACATGTCACTGCAAGCTTCGTGCATGAGGTTTCCATACATGTTTGCATTCACTGAAGCTCTGTCTTGACATGGCCGAAAAGCCACGTGAGCCAGGCTTTGGGCCTGCTTCTGTATCAAAACATGCATTACTTGAAAAAAACTGTCAAGACCGCCTCCCAGCCGAAAACGCGATTTTCGCAGTTTTCTACGTGAAATCCGGCTGCATGTATGCCTTGTTTGCGCGGGTGTGCGCATGCACGAAGTGCCACGTATACCATGCTTTTCGGCCTCTGCTGCAATGCGTGCACTTTCTCTGCGCGCGTTTACGCGGCGACGGAGCGTGGATCTAGGTAAACATATTCCGGAACACGAGTGTCATTCATAACAGTAGTTATGAGGGACCGTAGCATATGACCTGGTTCTAACTTGGGAGAACGGGTTGTTTATACATCTACTGACAAGGTGACTATGTTTGTTGCAGGGACCCCCAAAACATTGATGGGGGTGGGGGGCCAATATGACTACCATTGTGAAGCTTCATGTAAACATCACCCTAAACCCTAAACCCTAAACCCTATTCTAATCATCACCTCCCCGCTCTCCCTGAAGCACCAGTAAGCAAAAAGGGACGCACAACAAGACTGCGTAGCAGGAAAGGGGCCACTTAATTTTCTAACGAATTACATTGTAACTTCCCTGAATATGGGGACCCCAATATAAGAAATAAAATACCGTAGTCTCATCATGGGTGCCCCAAAAACGGTACGCTTAATTTCAGGACACCCTAAACCCTATATATCCCTGTAACACCCTATATTATAACTCCATATATAGAAGCTACTATCAAGATCCTCTTTTTCATTCCTCCCTCAGCACCAGGTCTAGGAGAGTTGACTAAGTGCCCCACCATCAGATGGCAGTCCTCAACGGTTTAGGGGTTCCACATTTTTGGGACTTTAGGGAACTAACGGAGGCCCTAAGGAGGTCTGAGGAAATCCTTAGTTTTGGGTCCCCCTCATATGGAATTGGGGTTTAGATGAGAGCCCTTCGTGATTCCTTAAGTTGCGGGGACTCTCAACCTACTTGAAGGTTCATGGGACTTAGCAACTACTGAAAACTGGGGCTTCAGGGAGTTCTTGTGGGGATTGTCTTGGTTTTAGGGTTTAAGTTTTAAGGTTGAAGGTTTAGGGCTTGTAAACCTCCACCTTGGTTTGAAACATGCAGTATAGGCTCCTGATTGCGGGTGGTCACACACCCATTGTACACCCTAGGCAGCCCCCAATTAAGGACCCATACCCAGTCTTAGGGGCCCGTAGCGTTGATTTATCCACTTAAGCGTGACCTGACACCCCACAACTCGGGTCCTTCAGATCGGGGAACTCAGAGAACACCTCTGGGTACATCCGATGCCCGATGCCCATGGATACCCGGCCAGAGCAGCTGTCAAACTCCTCAACTCGGATTCTTGGGATTTAGGCTTCAGGCTCCAGGATGTCTTATGACCTAGTGAAGAGCCCACGATACTTCGCGAACAAGGATTGAAAAATTCAGGGATCTCGAAAAAAGGGGTCGAAAGTTCAGGAAGCTCGCAACTGCAGCTGGGGAAAGGGAATGTCACGCTGCTCCTTATGAACTGAAACTAAGTTAGGGCTAAGATAAACTATAACATCAGGTGTATGTATATGTATATAAGCTCATTGTATATATACACATATATATATATAGATATACACGACATGAAGGCCGAAACCCTAAACCTCACATAGTCCCTACGCTGATGCCACAGGATCTCTTCGAGACAATCGCTCCAAAACCCCTGAGGGAGGTCCCTATGATCTGCCTCACGGTCTTGGGTCTAGGGGCTCGGGCTTAGGGTTTAGGGGTTTAGGGGTTTAGGGGCTTAGGGGTTTAGGATTTAGGGTTTAGGATTTAGGGTTTAGGATTTAGGGTTTAGGATTTAGGGTTTAGGATTTAGGGTCTAGGAGTTTTTGGCTTAGAGATTTAACGCTAACAACTTAGAGTCGCCCCCAAAAACTGAGAGGGCTGAACCCTACAACTTACCCTGTCCAAATCAAGCAACGAATCCAGAATCGCCCTAATCCATGAGCCCGTCGTCCTCTTAGGAGGGGCTTCCCAAGCGGTCCATGCTTGTTTCGGGGAAGGTAGTCTGTTTAGGGTTCAAGGTTGAGGGTATAATCCTCATATGAGCTCATCATCCTTATAAAACTGCTCAACCCCTACAGCCGTGTGTTGGTCTGTTTAGGGTTCAGGGTTGAGGGTATAATCCTCATATGAGCCTTATCATCCTTATAAAACTGCTCAACCCCCTACAGCCGTGTGTACCACCCAAACCCAGTATAAGCCCTTTGAACCTTCTATCAACCCTACAAAACCTATAACATCCCAACAACTCTCACACAAGTCAGAGCTTTCAACCAACCCAGACCAGGGCCCACAAGAAGTGGAGATCCCTTTTGAAGGTCCATCTGAGGACCGATATGAGCTATAGTCTAAACTCCTGGTTTCCCCTGAATTACCCCTATCATACTTCACCATATAGCCCCGATATAACTCATATACATAGGGAGATTCTATATTCTGGCATCATCCTTTGTACGTCCTACAGAGCTCATACATCATAGGCATACATTTATTATGGAGCGTTCTAGGCGAGGAGCCACCAGGCGAGTACCGTGCATAAGCTCTACATAAGGCCTATAAGGGAGAATGGAACGTATGTGCGGGCTGTTTAAACCTGTCAAGGGACAAGTTCCATAGATACTTCCCTAAACCTGTGCTCTAGACCCAATGCTGAACCCCACTGGACACTATACTTAAAGGTTCATGGGACTTAGTAGCTATGTGGTAGTTTCCCAGAATAAGGGGACCCAAATATAGACCCCAAAATACAATAACCCTTATTATAGGCACTCCCAAAGGGTACCCCTAATTTGGGAAAAACCTATGTACAACTGGGCTTATAAGCCTACTTACTAGTGGGGCAACCTGGGTGAGTCCAACTAGGGGGATTGTATTCGAAGTTAAAAGCCCAGCTATAAGTAGATACTACATCCCATGAATCTTGTAGTAGATGATATTATGTGTATACCCTAGGCCCTAAACCCTATAATTAGACCCTAAAAACTAAACCCTAAACCCTGTAATCAGACCCTAAACCCTAAACCCTATAATCAGACCCTAAACCCTAAACCCTATAATTAGACCCTCACACCCTTAAACCCTATAATTAGACCCTATAAGTGGACCAGCCCGGGGCTCAATGTCGGATACAATCATGGCATTGGCTGCTGCGTGGTGATCGATCGGCTGGGCGAAGTTGCGGGAAACCACGGCAGCAACCTCCGGGTCATTTTGGTCAATAGTCCCCATCAGTAGATAGAATATGGCTTGGGGTATATAATAACATGATCCCCATATATCCCATATTCTATCTACTTAAGGGGGACTATAAGGCTAGAAGTATGGGTCGCTAATATAGGTCTTTAGCCCTGTTAGGGGGTTCTGGGGACCCTGAAGTGTACATATAGGGTATACATTACTAATTTATACCCTGTATGTACCCAACCCTATACCCTAAACCCTTTAGGTATACAAGGATCCCGGGTCAAGGGCCCATACCAGGGGCCCGTGGTTCTAACCTTAGATTTAAGCTTTGGGGATGAAGGGGTTTAGGGCTGAGGGTTGAGGGGGGTACGGGCGTTTAGGGTTTAGGCTGTGCGCCTTAGGGTTTAGGATTTATGGGGTTTAGGGATCAGGGAATTTAGGGGGGTTAAGGTTGAGGGTTTTGAGTTGAAGGGGGTTTCCTGTTTAGGGGGGTCTTGAGTTGAGAGTTTAGAGAGCTTTACGGTTGAAAGGATTTAGGGAGTGGCGGGTTCAGGGGGTTGAGGGTGAGCTGACGCGGCACCTCAATGATTCTGATCGAAGCGGAATGCTTCATGGTTCTCCAAGACACAGAAGACCAAGAAGGAATCAAAATTTGGTCATGATTCAGGCCTGTGCTTCAGAGGGGCATTCAGGGTTTTGGTGACTAATGGTATTGGTCCCGTAGGAGCCTTTTGGATTCGAGCTTGAATCTGGAGATGTTGGAGCGAATTGAAAGATTTACTGCTTTGGAGGTTGTGGAGCTAACAAGAAGTTTTTGGGATTTTGTGGCGCTGGGCTTGAATTTTTGTTCAGTGTGGAGGTGTTGTTGGGTCTCTCTGGGGAAGATGGGACTTAGACCCTGAGCCCCTAAGCTGCGGTTGAGGATCTTGAATTGAATTACCATTAAAAAAGAGGCCGTGCATTTACTTCTTACCTATAGAGTGGTTGCTTAAAATAGTTTCCCGAACAAGAAAGACCTAAAACCTTAAACCCTAAACCAGGTTCCCTAGTAGCAACTCAGTAAGCCCCAAGTCCCAAACGGTCTCTAAAGTCTTGTTGCTTGAGCCCAAACCGGACTGCCTGAGCCACCGCGACCTGATCACTACATCCCACATGCTCTGGGCCCTTCTCCTCGTACCTAAACGCTGAACCCCTAAAGCTCAACACTAAGCCCGCGACCCTAATCACCACATCTCCATCCCATAACCCAGCTAATGGCTTGCATCCCCAAATCCTGAGAAGTTGGCTTAGGGTTTACGGGCTTGGGGTGTAGGGGGTTTAGGGGCTTGCGGTTTCAGGCAGGGCTTACCCTCCCCCAAAGAAATATATGGAACCATGCTAAGGGCGAATCTCAACAGAACGGTAGTCCTCACAGGGCCCTTTTCGGGGTCCAAATGGTGAAGATCGAGTTTGTAAAAAGGTAAATCCATCGGACCACCCAGCACGCAAAATGCAGGCTTCGGGGTTCAGCCCGTCCTTCGAGACCCAAAAATGGCAAACCGCTCTTCGCGTTGCTGCCAGCAAGACCTTCAGTAAACCCGTCTTGAGCAAAGGGCTTCACGGCTCCAACCATATGACGAATCTTGAATCGTTTGCATTTTTTTTAGTCCTAACCTTAAATTCTGGGGACCCCCAAACTCACTGAACCTGAGAAACTTAGTCCCTGAGCCCGATGCCGCATCCCCTTGATGCTGAAGCCCTACACGTATATATCACGAAACACCAGTGCTATCTTCAAGGACATACATTATAGCCTGGCTATAACTTCGTTGTTGCTTTCCTAGCTGGACCCCAAACCCTAAGCCCAAACCCTGAATTCCCTGTTTTAAGCTGGCGGCCTTGGTCTTGCCCCATGGTTCGATGCTCCACCGCGCTCGTGTGCCCGTCTGGTGCCAGGGCTCCGCATTCCTTTTGCATTCGTTTCAAGGCTTCTTGCATGGGGGTTTAAGGTTTAGGGTTTAGGGATATGTCTGATTAGGCTTTTTAATACGGGGCTTAGAGTTTGAGGTTTGAGTTTGAGGATACATAAGGTTTATGCGTAGGGTGTGAAGTCTATCCAATGCTATATAGTTGGGGTGTGAACCGCGCCTGTAATTGGGATCATTTAAAAAAATCCCGTTAACGGGATTACAGCTAAGGCTGTAAGCCCCCGTTCTGAGTGGTTGTAAAACCCCATGAACCTCCGCGTATATTACAACCATATACTGTTTCTCAACGAATGATGCGGATAATTGTTCAGCCTCTCCAGTATGTCAACTTACATCGGGAATATTTGTGGTGTGTTACAAGGCTGGTCTGGGGTTCCACATGTACAGATGCGAAGGCAGAAGCTTGAACAACAGAATACGCAAGTTTGCACAGGACAGTGGCCTTTTGGCCTTTACTATGAAAGCATTGCTTCGAAGATGTTATTTCCTTTGGTTCCTACTAGCAAATCTGAAAGAATAGTTTCCAAACAATCCCAGGTTTTGGCTCGCATCAGCCCCAAAGCCCACATGCCACACCGTATTGGAAGTTGAAAGTTAGAGCTCCATACTCCTCTTTGGGTTTTTAACAAGAATCAACATGCGAATGGCCAGGGAACCTCATAAAGCCAGCACCCTCGACCCCAACGCCGAAAAAAAGCTACAGGACCGATAGGCGTTACTTCTAAACAAAATTTCTAGGTTCGGGCAAGCGGCTGAAGCAAACCCATGGGTGAGTCTATGTGGGCGGGCCGGGGATTCTCCAGGTACATCATGGCCGTAGTTGAGCTTGAAACCCTATGCCGCGGTCCTACACCGCCCATAAAGACTTGGTTACCCTGATAGCCTATGCCCTGAACACCTTTCTGAGGCTCTGGGGCACCCTTGACTGCCTTGACAGCAAATCACTGTAAATTTTCGAGCTACTAACACGGCTTCGAGATGAAGTTTACGGGTTCGGGGCTTAAAGTTCATGGCTGAGGGGCTGGGCTCCTGAAACACGTTTGGTGACACATGTATTGCTACAAGGCACGGGCTTATTGACCGAAGCCCTCGCACAACTGACACAAGCCTCGTCCCGGAAGCAAGCCCGACATACTTGCAGGTTCATGGGTAATTCTCACTGGGGTTTACGGTTGAGAGACATGAAGGCCACAGACCTACCTGGGAGCCTCCCAATCTGGTACCATTTCGGGAGTGCACATAGTAACGCTTAAACTACAGGGGTCCCCCGTTTATGGAAGCAGGCACTTTATACCTATGTTGAGGTTTTGCTGAAGATTTGCAGTTTCAGATTGAGGGTGTTAGATTTGGATTTAGGGCTGAGCTTTTAAATCTCAGGGTTGAGGTTTTGGGATACAGGCTTAGGGCTTCTTAGAGTTGAGATTGTCATGCAACATGCACTTGGCACGTCTTTGATGCAATCGGCCCACTCCTCAAGCACCTGGACAAGACCTGTGAAGCCTTGGGTTTATGGAGGCTCTTCAGAGGCCAGCAAGTTCACAACATCTGTGGCCCCATTCAGACAAGCTAAGCAATGGCTTTAAGTTCTAGGGTGTGGGCTCGGCACCTGCAAGCAGAACTTGAGATGCACATGAACCTGCACAGTTTCAGGAGCACAGCTAGATCTTTCAATATCAGAAAAGGGTTTGGGAAATGCCAATACTCAATTCTGGCAAACCAAGGAGTACTAATGCTGAACCTATTTCCCACTCAGAAACCTCAGAAACTGGAAACTGACCATCTCGTTGTTTCCCCAGTGGCACCACTCGGAGACACTGCATCCTCATAATCAACGTTCTGGGGTGGGGGATGTGGGCTCCTAAGGGGATTATCAATCAGTCTTTCTTGCGATGTGTACCGGCAGGATCACAAACGCAAAGCCGTGAATCCTAACTCCTAAGCCTCAAACCACTTGGGTATTTCTCCAATGGCCTGCCAAATCCCGAAAGGACACCCCAAAAAAAAAACATACAGTCCCGCTATGGCCCAGAGGTCTCTAGGACCGCTTGTTATGGAAACTCAGAAATGCAAACAGGTTTTAACCTCGAATTGAATTCCATGAGTGTTTGTTGTTGGTTTGTTTGCGGTTTTGGGTTTAGAGTTAAGAGCTTCGCGGCGCATCAGGGTTTGGGTTGAACTACGGGTCCCACTAACCGCTAACCACCCCGCATGGACTGTCCCCCCAGGTTCCCCGTAATGAAGAGGGTGGTTAGGTAATCCGCAGTACTTCGCATCCTATGAGGCATTTTGGAGCACGCACATCTTCTAGAATGCTGCCCAGAGGCTGATGGGACTAAGTGCGCACTGGCGGGGTATAAGTGCTAACATGGACGAGATACAGACCAGTTATAGCGAGTAACATCTCCACCTCCCGTCCTCCATGCAGACATGCATCGAAACATCGTTCCATCCATCCACAACAACTATTCCTACTATTGCAAGTATGTTGACTCGTGTTACCGAATATATCCGATTACCATTACTACCACTACTATGAATATGACCATTAGTGCGATTGCCATTATTGTCTTGTTAACATTATTCTTCTTACAAGTATCAATACTATTTGCAAAATTAATATGGATATTATTACTACTAGAAATCCTGGTTTTTGTTACTGCTATCATCATACTACTCTCAGAGTTATTGCTGACATCATCAAATACTACTAGCAGTAGTGGTAGTAGTAGTAGTAGTAATAGCAGTAGTAGTAGTAGTAGTAGTAGTAGTAGTATTTGTCATGATGCTCATATTTATCATCCCTATTAGTATGGATGTTACTATGGTTGTTTTAATGGTGCTTATTAACTTTATTATTGATAGCAATATTATTGCATCGACTGTTGTCTGTATTGCTGCTTATATTCTATTATGAGCATCATTACTAGCAGCTTCCGACGGTTTCGGGAAGATCCTCAAGAAGCGTTTCTAATACCTACTAAAGTTGTATTACAGAGTGGTCGAGTTCGGGCTTGGACAGCTTGCGAAAGCTTCGGGAGGTTGGGAAGAGGCTCAGAAGATGCATTTCCAGCACTTCAATCGTACTACAAATTGGTCGAATTAAGGCTTGGACAGCTTCTGCTACCGAGAGGGTCGTCCATTCTGCGCAGGATTCCGAGCAAGCTCCACGTGCCAGTGCTGCGACGACGACATGCCGCAAACACCGAGAGTATCGTCGATTCCTCGCGAAATTCCGAGCATGCTCCAGTGCGATTTTGGCGAGGTGCGGCAGTTCCCGCCGGCCTAACCCATGCTTTAAACCATATTCAGTTTGGCAGGGGACGACGATGCAGACCCGATACCTCACAACTTTCGTCCACGAGACCCTCGAAACATCCATACATTCGATTCTTCACGAATTCCATCAGACCAGCATTACGCCATCCAATATCTCATACTTCACACCATGCTACATTCGATACCTCGCGACAACCCTTCATCACATCCATACATCACCATCCTCACGCCATCCTATTACTATGGTATACGAATATAGATACTACAGTACATACCATGATATGTACTAAGTAATAGTATATGCTATAGGGCATACTATATTTTCTCTTTCAATATCCACCATCACGCCTTCCTGTTTCGAAGGGCATCTCCACTGAAAAAATCTTCGCCACGCTTTCGGAAGTAAGTCCAGTTAGGAGATTATGAGTAGGGTTAGAAGCCCAATTAGACAGTAATTGCTAGGTCTCATGAACTTCCAAATTCAAGCAGATTGTCATACCTGTCTATTTGAAAAAATACAGCATCCCTAGTAACAAAATTAAGCTTCAGTGCAGCTACAGGTGGAGGGTTTTTGTTGTTGTTCGGGGTCTCTACAGTAGAGAAGAAATAATGTGGAGGCGGCTCCTAACCTGAAACCTAAAGCCTGATTCCGGAGGAAAAGAATACATAGCAAATCCTGAATCCCAAACCCTGAACCCTAAAACCCACACTTCGAGCACCTAGCGACTCTGTGTCAAACTCCAGTGAGCAGGTGCTGCTTCGAAGAGCGTTGGTTGGCACCTTAGATGTACAGCATCCGAAAGGTTTAGGGCAGGGGTTTAAAAGGGGCCCCTTTACCTGGAGGGTCAGGGGATGTAGTCCGCAGGTTCACAGGGGTATCCAGGGTTGCCATATGAGAGCTGTAGTCTAAACTCCGAGTATCCTCTTTAATAACCCCTATAGTAGTCCCCTAGATAATCCATTATATAACCCCCTTTAAAAAGTTAAGATTATGGCTCATGTGTGTTGTAACGTAGGTAAGGTAGCCTTGATAAGTCGCCCCGACCCGCCAAGTAGCGTATCACAAAGGGATTCTGCGGATCCCTGCGCTAACTAGTTTTTAGAAGCTCCAGGCTAACCCTTGGTTCTATGTTTGGGCCTTGAGTACGGATTATTTGGGGACCAAAAGGCTGAAGATTATTGGATAGGCAAGGCACTTGAAGGCTCACGTGCGCGCTGGACGGCAAGGGGACAAGAACCTGCGTTGCTGAGCTTGAAGGCTGGCCGACCTTGCTTGTCTTACTTGGTACAGTTGGGAATTGACTCCTGGAAATCCTGCAAAAATAGTTACAGCCCCATAAACGCATTTCCGGACTTGCTGCTGAGTATCACTCCATGATTCAGGCTCATCTACCCCTGAGCAGTTGTGTCAGGACAGCCGTGGCCGCAAACATTCGAGAATTTCCCAGAATCCTAAATTCCTCCAGTAAACCCAAATGCGATCCACAACCCAGGGCCCTCATCTGCGAGGGAAAAGGGTTTAAGTGCTGAGGGTTTAGTGAAACATTCTTCTTAACCTTGCCTTACCCTGGAACCATTAGTTTAGGATCCAGGGTTCAGGTTTTAGGGTTCCTGGTGGTTGTTGTGGGACTTCTAGGAATGGGTTCTAGGAACTAAAATCAATAAAATACCCCTACACCGTAAACCCACCGTCCTACAAACCAGCCAAAGAAGCCCCTTCCTGCTGCTACATTGCTGCCACATGACTCTTGTTTTGTCTGTTTTTTACATATTGTCTCCCGAGTGGACACCCTATAATAAACTCACCAAGATTCCTGAGGACCCCTACATGCACTCAAAACATCCCACCCAAAAAAGCTGTACCCTAAATCCTCTCTAGGCCTAGATCACCCTATATGACCAGAAAATCCCACCTCACACGCAACTCTTCATGGCAAGGGGGGGGGGCCTAGGGTTTAGACTTACAAACTACACTAAACCCTAAACCCTAACCCCTAAACCCCAAACCCTAATCCCTAATCCCTAAACCCTAAACCCTGAACCCTAAACCCATATCCAAAACAGCTTACCGGCTCCCGGCCTCGAACATGGATGGCCCAACGAAACCCACCACAGCATCCGAGATCCGTTTTGATGAGCAGCGCACCTGTTGGTCCAGGCGAGTAGTGTTTTTTTAGTGGCTGAACCTAGTAAGATTATATTCCTTATACAAAATACTATACCCCAAAAGAAGGATATAATCTTACTCTATATTGGGTACCATAGTATCCCCAAATAAAATACTACTCAAGTGTAGCGTGCAAGGTCTAGGGCATGTAATGAAGGAGCCTAATTTTTTTCGATGGGGTTTGTGGGCAGACTCTTGAAACCCCGGTGGCTTCTACATTCTGTCATGGAGTGCTAGCCTTTGAGTACAACCAAACGAGGGCTACCATGTAATGGCAGCATCATAAACCCTAAACCCCAAACTGTTGCTTGGCTTCACCTTCCAGAAAGACAGCGGCTAATTGGGATATGAAAGGATATACGGGTGGTATATTGGAAATATGTAGGGATACATAAGGCCCGACATAGGGATGCAGGTGGCTTACATAGTATAAGGATACATAAGGAGATTATTAGGTTATAGCATGTCAGGCTTCGAACTATGATGTTCAGCAGCGGCCAGAATACTACTTGGAATCCCTGCCCCCCAATATTGAAACAACCCCTGTCCGCTCTCCGACTGGATGCTCCCACTCTCGTGGATCCCTAAACTTAGGGTCCTCCTCCAATACTGAAACAACCACCACCGTAATGGTCAATCCACTTGTAGTATGTTATAATATCCTTGATATATTCAATATTCGGGCAGCTGTGGAAGTTTTATATTAGGAGGGGATTGGTCGTTTGAGAGGCCTCTTGGTGTCGATTGCTGCTGTTGATGAAGGAAATCTTGCACCCTCTAGAAAAACCCTTAACTATTGTAATCCCCAGGATTTAAAGGACCCAAGGTGGTGCACGATTTCCTCCATCAACAGTAGCTCAAACCTGGGGAGATCGGCACCATTTCACAAAACACCCCGACCACAGCAACACACACCACCCCCAGATGGCCCCAAAAAGTCTAATTGAATATCACTTAAAGCCTGTTTGGCCCGATTTGGGGGGAGCTAGGCGTGGTAGCATATGGCCCTGTGTTTTTGTAGGCCTTACGCAAAAAAGAGGCCCGGGTATGTAAAGAGATTACACAGCCATGAGGGACTCAGCCAAGCTAATTTGAAAAACTGCCATGGAGTCGTGTGTGTGTGTGTGTGTCTCAAAGATCATAGGTCCTTTCTTGGAGTCTATGTAAGAACGATCCTATGATTTTGAGGGTTTACTAGGCGACCTCTGCATTGAAAAGCCACCACATGAGCATGCTGCAGCACCAACTGCCAGCAATCGGTTTGTGGGCTTGTGTTTGAAAAGCTCGCCAGGAATAAGCTGGTTGAGCCTCAGCATGCACATTGTGTGGCTCCTATTGGGGTCTGTCAGACGCCCACATGCCGCTGCAGTTCATTGAGCAACGTGGACACAAGAACCAACATAGATGTCTCAGAAATTGCCAACACCTTCCTAGCCTTGCAAGTCCCAAAAGCGTGAGTCCCTAAACCATGAATCCTAAAGCCCCAAACCCAGAATCCTTAGACCCTACATCCCTCAACCACTGAATTCCCAAGCCCTACATCCCTCAACCCCCAAAACGCTGGGAAACTTGCGGGCCTCCCGCATTAGGCAGATTTGGCGGTAGATGAACCCGGCGAAACGAAGGCCTCTGGGTGTAGGGTTTGGGGATGAGG
Source organism: Symbiodinium pilosum (assembly GCA_905231905.1). NCBI lineage: Eukaryota > Dinophyceae > Suessiales > Symbiodiniaceae > Symbiodinium > Symbiodinium pilosum. The sequence continues at coordinate 3,809 of CAJNIZ010044168.1, read as the reverse complement.
GCTTAGGGCTAGGGATTCGGGATTCAGGTTTTAGAGACTTAGGATTTACTGGGTGTATCACCCTGCTTGTCATCCCCCTCACTGGATGTATCTAGGTCCAGTTTCAGACAGTTGCCAAATCCTATAAACCTCCACTTTGGGGTACGGGCTTGGGCCGAAAAAGACTCCAAGGCGATCTGGAAGACACTTTCTAACCTAGTTAGGCATATTGCGGAACTGTAGTGTCACCTGTCATGGCAATGACAATCACTGGAGGATGTTACCTAGTCATAGCTTGCGCTTTTCCCTAAACCCTAAACCCTAAACCCAATTTCCAAGGTTCCAAACGTTGTTCGTGATCTCGGGCGTAAGGGAGGCAGGTTTTTTGTGCACAAGAATATTTTGGGGTTATACAGGGATAACGGAAAAGAAAATGGAAACTATAGGGATTATGGGGTTTATTCAGGGTTATATAGGGATAATGGAAAAGAAAATGGAAACTAGAGGGATTATGGGGTTTATATAGGGTTATATAGGGATTGTGGGAGTATGTCATGTCTTTGTTGCTCAGCCAAGTCGGTGTCCAAGCTGTTGCTGGATTCCAAGAGGGCAAGATGACTTTCATGTGTTGCAAGGGCCTTAGTGTCCCTCAGTCACCATCTGCCCTTCAATGGGTTGGAGGAGGAGGCGGAGACCTCAGCAGTTGCCTTGTCTACCTCGGACGGGCGCAATGCTTTAACGCGAAGATCTCTGGAAAGGGGCTTGAACCCCACAAGCCTGGTACATCGTATAGTGCCGATCTAAACTCAATAGAAGGTCTACACTGGGTTGGCCCCTAAAACCCTTTGAAAAATGTTAGTTTATAGGGTCCCTTATTAAAGCCATCAGGGAGAATATTAAATATCCCAGACCCCTACCCAGTACATAATCCGTCCAGATTTCCAAAGAATCGCCCGGTCGTCCCCAAGCCCAAAATCCTAAACCTACGGGCTTTATGGGGATAACATGGACGACCCCCCACCCTGTAATAGTGGTATAATAAGAATATGAGAGGACCCTAATATAATCCCTATTATACCTTGAAGTCACTATTACTGGGTGGGGGGTCCACCTAAGAGATAACAACATGAGGTGGGAACTGTCCATAAAATGGGGTAAGACTGTGGCAATGGTTTTGGAGGCATGTAAGTAAGAATAGTGGTGGGTGTATCTCTTGGGTGTCCAAGCGTGGAGACCATATAGAATTATCTACTTCGAACATCCCCACCTTTACCGTTTTGTGGTTTCTTGGCATCATCAAACCCTTCCAGCAACAACATGGAGCATGCATCAGCAAGGCAATGTTGCGCCCGCCGACAAAGATGGCAACGGTACATTCCAGGCACTATCGTTGGGGCGGTGAGGTGGTTTGTGCAAGGCTTGGATTTTTCATAGCTACGCTCTGGAGTTTGACACTCCAGGGATACTCCGAAGTTGGGCACTGCAGCGAGAAATGGGGCACTGCAGGGAACCTCTGGGGTATTTCGGGCTGGACAGGAGGCGAAACCCTAAACCCTATATACCCCCTTAGAGTCGTTTCCATTTTCTTTTCCATTATCCCCTATATAACCCTATATTTTGAATAAACTTCTTGGGTTGGGTAATGCACACCTTGGGTAAACTCTGCAGTTGGGCACTGCAGGGATACTCTGCGATCGGGCACTGCGGGGATGCGGTGAGGTTGAGCACTGCTGGGCTCCTCTGCAGATGTTCGGTTTAGGGTTTAGGGTTTAGGGTTTAGGGTTTAGGCCCTAAATAGTAGTTTCCATTTTCTTTTCCATTAGCCCTATATAGCCCCTATAGAACCCCTTTATAACCCTGCAAACTCTTGTGGTCGGGCATGCCGGAAATACTTGGCGGTTGGATCCCCTGTGGTTGAACACAGCGCAAAAAGGCGATGAGAACAGATAGTCCCCCTTAAGTAGATAGAATACGGGATATATGGGGATCTTATTAAAATATACCCAAAGCCGTATTCTATCGACTTAAAGGGGACTGTAGAATTCTTAAAATCCAACAACCCCACCGCAAGGGTGCGGAACTACTCCTCTCTCCAGGTACTCTTCAAACCTACCCATTGTTATGGAGAGACAAAGGGCATTTCATCAGCAAACTTCTGTCAGAACGATTCTGAACCCTAAAACCCCTAACCCCGTAACCTAACTTGAAGCTAAGTCCGCCGCCATCTAGTCGCGCGTTCGTTCGGTCGACCTCTAAAGTGGAAGGTTCGGGATTTAGGGTTTGAGGTGTACCTAGACCGACCCCTCTTTTAGATACCTAATTCTGTAGATGGAAGATACTAGACATAATGCTAGGTATCCTAAAACAGGGGCCGGGTCCAGGGGTCTAGCTAGGGTAGGGTCGGGGTGTAAGGTGTAGGGCTCAGGGCTTCGGAGGTTTTTGTGTTCAGTTCTTCAGGCCTCGATGTCAAAATTGCGAAATTTCAGGTTCAGGGCTGAAAACAGAATTAGGGTTGCAGGGCGCAGGGTTTTTGGACTAGCGCGTACGGTTTGGAAATAGGATTTAGGCCTAAAGTTTGAACTATCAAGGTTCAGGATTTAGGGCGTAGGGTTTAGGATGCAAGGTGTAAGGTTTAGGGTCAGGGGTTCAGGGTTCAGGGCCTAGGGTTTAAGGGCATCCTCAGTATAAGCCGCCAGCACTTGGGATGGGGGTTGTTGCAGAGCTTTCAGAAAAAAAAACTAAGAATCGATCCCCTAGGCCCCTAGAACAATTTAGGGTTTAGGGTTTAGGATTTAGGGTTTAGGGTTTAGGAAATTATGTGCGATATTAGGTCAAAATCAAACAAACATATACCAGCTTCCGCAAGGATTTCAATTAAGAACTAAATCCCCTAGAAGAATATGGACAATCATCAAGGTATCATGTTGGGTCATTATGCGTGAATACAAGGGATCTGATGTATAGATCCTCCCGAGCGTCTGGGCTACAACCATAGTTCCGCAAGCCAAGAGGGATGCGGTTCCGAAACAACAAAGCTGCGAATCCTTGGGAAACAAAATCTCATTCAATGTGTGTCCTCAAAACCTAAACCCTGGCTTGAATTGCAAAGCCTACCCTAAACCCTAAACCCTAAACCCTAAACCCTAAACTAAACTCTGTTAGACTCACATCGTGCGTGGGGCACATTGTGACCAATGCCTCTGCTCCCAACAATCCCGGACAGATGGAGGTAAGCTTCTTAGGGTTTAGGATTTAGGGTTTAGGGTTTAGGGTTTTTTGGGGGGGTTTAGGGTTCAGGGTTTAGGGTTTAGGATTTAGGGTTTAGGGTAGGGGCCTGAATGATTAACAATAACAAGCTTAGGTTTATCTGAGATACCCCATACCAAACCAGTTCCGGGAATTTTTTGCGCCCCTGACGCACTAAAACCCCTTACAACCCTACAATCTGCGAAAAGCTCATAAGCCCTCAACCCCACCGAAACCCTAAACCCTTCTGATTCTGCAGGATCCCTGTAATGTCCTAGGCTCCCCTACCATGCGGTTCAGGGTTTCAGGTTTTACCCTTCACCCCAACCCCGCCTGCCTCAAGAACTCAAGCTTCGCAACATCCGGAACTAATGTAGACCCCTTATTAATAAACCGCCCTCCTTACTAGGGATCATAACAGAGATCCCAATACTAAGACCCTTAAACGGAAGGGGTTTCTTGATCAAGGGTCTACATTAGGCCATTCTTCTTCACGCTCAAAGCTCCTGAGCCGAAAGCTCCTACCCAGACCCCTAAAATGTATCTACCAATCAGATCTCTATATACTGGGTTGCTGTTAAGGA
>CAJNIZ010044167.1:33103-46474 GCA_905231905.1 Symbiodinium pilosum | reverse complement strand
GGATTTCTATAGGGGTTATTAAGGGGGATATTAGGAGTTTAGATTATAGAGTATATGATTATGTTGTTATAGTAAACAACGTACACACCCGGACTCTTCTGATTATTGCTCAGACTCTGCGATAACTTCTGAGCGAAACTTGCAAGGATGTCGCGCACAAGCGAGAATTGAACAACGAGGTGCGGGGCAGTTCTGGTGCTGGGGGTGGACGGCAAAGCACCTTCCCCGTGTGAAGTTTTTGGATTTAGGGTTGAAAGAGTCACTCTAAGGGCTGCACTTGCAAAAGCCATGCTACAGGATTGTGCACCTGACTTCAGATCCAGTGGAGCCACCATCACATAACCCCTAAATCATCCTTACATATATAGAAATATATGTATATAGAGTACTTTCCATTCCATTTTCCATGTTTCTCTTTTTTTCCGATTGATTCTCCATGGTTGGGGTCTTGGGAAACCCTAGATCCATGCGCAACCTGATTGTAGTCCCTATGTAAACCCAAGTACTAAAGCAATTTCCATTTTCTGATCCATTTCCATGGGCATCCCCATATAATCCCCGTATAACCCCGGCTTCCATTTCATTTTCCATTTAGTCCTTTAACCCTAGTTCCCAATCCATCTCCCACTGGTTTCTTCATCATGGTACTGTTCATTTTCTTCCAAACTTTCCCATTTTCTTAAACTTTCCTAAACCTTAATCAACAAACCCTAAGCCGTAATGTATTGCAAGTTCCTCGGTCGGCCGGTTCCTTCATGGGCCTGCGAGCTGTAGGCGATGAACTGCAAGTGTGCTTCTGAGGAACATCTGAGTTTTTTTCCAAAATTTCAAAACTGTTTGGGGATCCGCATCATAAAGACTATAGTATATGGGGGTTTTGTAGGGATCACGGAAAACAAAATGGAAACTACTATAGTACACAGGGGTCTATCTTGGGTACCCCAACTTATGGACCCCCCCACATCACATTCCTGTCACGGGACATGGTTAGGACGTGGCAAAGAGTCCACTGACAGGGCGGCAACAAGGTTAGCCCAAGCAAAAGTGTTGCATGCCCTCAGCCTTAAACCTTAAACGCACAGAGAAAGCTTTCCAGAAGCCTGTAACGTGTCTCTGGGGTGCTGGGGTGGGAGCTATAGGGGCCCTTGATCCTGGGTTCCTTATCAAACCCTAAACCCTAAACTTGAGGTTTAGGGTTTAGAGATTTGCCCTATAGATCCTTACAGACCCAAATAGGGGCCCATACTTAGGATTCTTGTTTGAACCTTGGCAACTGTTGGTGCTTAAGGGTAAGTGGGGAGTGAAGATAGGTACGATTATAGGAGTATATAGGCGAATTATATCTGGATTATTATGGGAGTTCACTCCCGACCCCTCAACCCTAAACCCCAAACCCCGAACTAGTAAGACAATGGCCCTCATCGTTGTTTTGTCATCCTCCAAGAATGCAAGGCATCCTGGACTCACTCACATGGATGCCCTCTTAATATTCTCACTATTATTATGTACCATTATTACCAATACCTTTATCCTCACTATTACTGTTGTTTTTTTCTATTTATCTTCTTATTACCATGGTTATTGTTATTATTATTGCTATTAGTTGTAAATCACCGCACTTCAAAACCTAACCCAAACCCCACTCCCACATTGGTCTGGCATATAGCAAAAGGCTGAGTAAGAGCGTTCTTTCCTTTCGACCTCACCCTCCTCTTGCGCATGCAAGGCCTCGTTCGTCGTTCGTTGATCGAAATTCCTGTTTCCAAATGTCTATGATGGAAAATCATTTCCCCCATATTTTTCCTCGTTGACGTAAAGGGTCTCCATATAAATTCCCCAAAGGACGTGTAGATCAACTCCTCATAAACTGCATATTTGACTTAAATGATTTCTGCAACGGACCTTTAGTTCAAGTACCACATACCCTAAAAGCAGAACCCTGCTGCTATCACCGAAGGCTCTGAGGGTCTACCGCATGCTGCGTCCAGAGGCTTGTTTTTTTGTTGTTTGTGCGAGAGTCTTCCTTCTGATTCTGGTAATGGAGAATCGCATTGAACAAATAATGGGATTTTAAAGAAAAGCTGGGTTGATGTAGGGGTTCATAGAATTGTTGATGGTTGTTAGCAGGGAATGGAAAGGCCAATGGAAGGCATTGTTTTTTGAGGATCATGTGAGGGGTGACAAAAGGGACTTCATTTTCTGCTAACCCGAGGTAAGTCGTAGATCCGAAGATAAATCCTGGTTTCCATTTCATGTTCCATTCTCTTTTCCATCTGATTTTCCATCCTTGGGGCAATACCCCTAGACTCTAGATATTCTGTCTATAGCTCTACACAGCCACACAGATTTAGGGTTTAGGGTTTAGACATCTTCCGTTTCGACTTTCATACCTGCGTCTATAAAGTTGCAAGTTGCAAGGAAGCACGGAGCGTGCTGCTTTAATTCCATATCATCCAGATCTCTAAAGGTTTTGGTGGGGAACGATTGTCTGTATCAGCATGAAGCATTGACGCCACTGGAATTTGGGACTCAAGGGGCTCCATGACCTGTACAATTCTTGAAGGGCAACCCTAAACCCTAAACCTGCTGCAGCATGGAGCAGGGTGCAAAACGCATGCAGACAGCAACAATTCATGTAAGGACTTCCCAGCATTTTGTCCAAGGCGCAGAACCTAGCATTATGCACAAAATCTACATGATGCGTATCCGACCACAGTTCCCAGGGTTTACTTAAAATAGGCACAAGCGAGTTTGTCTCTCAATAACAACATCCTGCACACTAGATGACTAGGTTGAACACCAGCTAGAACAAAGGGCTTAGGGTTTAGGGTCTCAAACATTAGGGGTCCTGTTGTGAGTTGTGGTAGCTCTCAAAATCCAGTCCGGCCTATGGACACCCTAATCATCCCGTCTGACTCCTCTGGTGCTCAATCTATTAGCACATACCCCAGAAGGTATTTTTTTCACTGGGGCAATGGCGAGGTCTTTACTTTAATGCGCATGGGCGTGGATTACCAAAGTGGCCTTGTGAACCAGCAGAGAAGGCCTGAACTGGGGGTGGGATCCTGTTTGCCGTCAAGGCAGAAGTAGGCAACGTATTCCGGTCCGCACATGTGCATTGGCTTTTTTATGGTCACCAGCATTGTATATGCCGAACGGAGCATAGCCCTGTCCAGATAGTAGGCTTTTAAAGCTGCAGTCCAGGAATCGCTGCACATGGGCAATCTCTTCGCAAAAGTGCCAGAAAGCTGATCCAGTGGTGCAAGACTTCATACAGCAAGCCCATGTGATTCAAATAGTAAGCGGGAATACTGCAATCACCAGTATTCTGTCAGATATTCAGTATTATTCTGGGTTGTCATACTTTCTACGGTGTGCATACTTTTATCACCCTGAACCCTAATCCCTATTCGGTTCAGCCACTGGAAACAAACTCTTCGTTTGTTGCAGGCCCCGCGCTTCTTTGAGGAGGATTCCATGCTTCGGATGAAGGCATGGCAGGGGTTTAGGGTCTAGGGTTTAGGGTTAATTAAGGGTTTCGGGTTCAGGGTGAATAGGACCAACCTGATTATTGATGGTTACGGTGCTGTTGGGTGGTCTTGGGTTGGATTGGACTTAGCAAAGTTTCGTGGTTGGGCTGCAGATTGGGTGAGGGTTGGCGAGGGTGGGATTAAGAGGAAGGTCTTGCGTGCAGGGAGTAGGTTTTGTGAGGGGTAGACTTGCTGGTGGTTAGTAGGGAATACGGGAATAGACTCCCTATACTAACCTTGTATCCCATACAGTATTCCCTTATTCCCTCCTAATCCCCGGCTAGTTGAGTGATCCTTTCCCAATTATGTAGGGCCTAGTGTTTCGAAGCACATGAGCATGAGTTGGTCATGCCTGGGAGAGTTGCAGCAGTTCGCCCTGAAGCATCTTGAGAGCATTTCTACTTGTCTTTTTTAAAGTTGTCCCCAGAGCCAGAACCCCTATAGAGGAGAGGTTTGGGACGGGTGGCCTGGAGCAAGTGAATCCTTCCGCCGGCTTTCTACGCAGATTTTCTCATGAGGCTTGTTATCGATTTTAGCTGGGAGCTGAATAAGAAAGCTGAGTATGAGGAACGTTTGAGTGCATTTTGATGATTCCGTTGATCTTCTGAGTTTTCTCTGAGGCCTGACGTGCTAATTTTGATTCTCCATACCAGTTCCAGCCTGGATGTATAAATCGTGACATCGTACTTTAGATCTCCCCTAAACCCTAAACCCTAAACCCTAAACCCTATACCCTAAAAGGAATGTCCTGATCGCTGTATTCATAAAGGTAGCTTTCAACTGGGGGATCCTGTTGCTGTCAAAATGGGGGGTTTCCCAAAATTAGGGGTACCACTATAATGGAGAATCAAATGGAAAAGAAAATGGAAAATGAAATAGAAACTGGGATTATATAGGGGATTATAGGGGTTAGGGTTTCCAAAATTAGGGGTGCCTTCATGGGGGTCCCCATAATAAGGACTAGAGTATATTGGGGTCTGTATTGGGGTCCCCTTATTTTGGGAAACTACCAAATACCCTAAACCCTAAACCCTTGGCCGTCCGCAAATGCGCATGATGCAGGCCCGCATGAACCAGATCACCCAGGGAGACAGCAATGCCGACTCTCGGCTAAGGGTGAAGCGGTCTAGTCTTCATCTTCTGTGGAGAACATAAAAGGACCATGAAATGGAACATGAAATTGAAATTGGCGGTGGTTTATAGTCTAGTATTTCAAAGCACATGAGTCGGTCTTGCTATCTACGTCCAGAGGCTACAAGTTTTGCTGATTCGTGGTCTGCGGGGCTTGGATGCAAGGACTCAAGGGTCCAAATTTGAGCGGTCACAGGCAGTTTGATAGACACCAGAAGACGTGTGGGTTCACTGTTCGAATGGTTGATGGGTGCGCAGTTGCATAGGCTTTAGGCTTTCTCCCAAAGCAATTTAAAGCAAGTCAAATCGAATTACAACCAACTTAAAATCGAATTAAGCTAAGATAAGTCGAATTTGCACCAGTAGGGAATCTAATCAGAATCAATTGAAGAGTCCTTAAGATCAAATCAAACTTCGTTTTACATCTCTTAAACCCATTGCACTGTACTGAAAACGGCTGAACATCCAAAAAGCCAACTGAAAGCTTATTAGGGTGACATGGAACATGAACTAAACCCTAAACCCTAAACTTTAGATCTGCTTAACATCACTTTCAAATCTAATCGCAAAGAACTGAAAATCAAAAGCTATTTGCAATCTACTTAGCATCTGTTCAAACCCCATGAAAACCCGGACAGATTTAATGAACATCAATTAACACCTGGTTTTAACTTGAAGCCTATCTTATGCAGAAAAATATAAAACGAGGACGCGCCGGAGATCCCGAATTCTTTTTTAGTCCTGATAACGATTCCTTGAACTACCTCAGAACCCCTGTAGTTCACGACTAGGGGGATCCTAATTGGACAATTTTAGCAGGGTTTAGGGTTTAGGAGTAGTCCCCTGAACCCGAAACCCTAAACCCAACTAGTCCTGACAGTGTTAAAAGTAGTCTTCTGGGATCTTCTATATTTTTGGGCTTTGCTGCGGGGAGTATGTATTTCAGAGGGGCTGGCGCTTTGTCATTCGAAGGAAGCGTTTATAACGGAGAAAGCACCCCTGAACCCTACACCGTGATCCCTAATCCCAAGGTAGGTCCGCGGACCTTAAAGTTTCTGAAATACTTGTAGGGGTTTCCCAAAATTGGGGGTACCTTTTTTAGGGTTCCTATCATACGGACTGTAGTATCTAGGGTCTATTTCAGGGTCCCCCAATTTAGGGAAACTACCTTGTGTGTCGTAGCAGGGTTCACAATTCTTTTGCTAAATAAACGGATCTTGGACAAGACAAGTGAAGGTTAGGTGGACCCCCCACCCTGCACTAGTCACCAGTGACCATAAGAGACAATCTTATATTAGGGTGCTCTTATATTAGTCCCATTACGACTAGGTCCTCCTAAAGTGCAAGTACGAAGAAGGAGAGATAGTTCTCTGAAGGGTCCTGAAGTTGTTTCTTGACGAGCTTGTTTCTCTGGGAGGCTTCATCAAAGCCTTTTAGTTCATGCAATCTTCCAACAGCGCTTATGTTTCTTCCTACAACACCATGGTACCCCAAACCCTAAACCCAAAGCCCCTATACCCTAAACCCTGAACCCCTAAACCCTAAACCCTAAAACCTTCACCCTAAACCCTAAGCCCTAAACTTTTCTTTGTATCAGCCACCGCGCACACATCCGCTCATGGCTGTTGTCCGAATGTTAACCAGTAACCCAGACCCCCTTAAGGATCCAAAAAATGGAACCCCCCCAATATGAACCCATTACTACAGTGGGGAAACTCGGGGATTATTAGGGGGTTCCACCCTAAACCCTAAACCCTAAACCCTATTATTAGGGGGTTCCATTTTTCGGATCCTTTAGAGGGTCCGGGCATGAAGTCATATTCACGGTTTTGTATGCTTCTTTGCAAAGTTCCTCTTCGACCCTGAACGTATCCCTATCTGCCAGGAAGGATAACAGTTTCAGGTCATATGGAGCACTCTTTACTTTGTAAACCCCAAACCCTAAACCCTAAACCCGAAACTTTATAGATGTTGAGAGATGCCCCTGTGCGCGTTGAGGACCCTGGCTCAGCTGTAGCCCGCGCACGGGACTCAGTGGGATATGTCCTTATACATAACCCACCACCAAAAAAACTCAGTATGTAGTAGTTTCGTCCATTATCCCAATACATCCCCAATATATCCCCTGCATAACCCACCAATATAACCCCAATATACTATGTAGTAGTTTCCATTTTGTTGTCCAGTATCCCAATATATACCCAATATATCCCCTACATAACCCACCACCAAAAAACTCAGTATGTAGTAGTTTCCATTTTCTTCTCCATTATCCCAATACGTCCCCAATATATCTCCTACATAACCCACCAATATAACCCCAGTATGCTATGTAGTAGTTTCCATTGTCTTGTCCATTAATCCATCCCCAATATATCCCCTACATAACCCACCAACATAAACCCAATATACTGTGTAGTAGTTTCCATTTTCTTGTCCAGTATCCCACTATATCCCCAATATATCCCCTACGTAACTCACCAATACAACCCCAATATACGTTGTAGTAGTTTCCATTTTCTTGTCCATTATCCCAATATATCCCCTACGTAACTCACCAATATAACCCCAATATACGATGTAGTAGTTTCCATTTTCTTGTACATTATCCCAATATATCCCCTGCATAGCCCTTATAATTCCCCTCATCGCGTTTGCCATGGGGCCAGCTTTGCATTTCCTTTCCCGCGCAGAACAAGGTGTTTCTTGCGACTTAAACTCTGAATAATGGAGAAGAAAATGGAAACTACTACAATGGGTTTAGGGTTTAGGGTTTTAGGGTTATGGGTTTAGGGTTTAGGGTTATGGGTTACGGGTTTAGGGTCTAGAGTTTAGACTTTAGCTTGCTTTTCAATTGTCCCCACACATCCCTAATCCCTAAACCCTACTTCACAAAACTTTGTAACTCCCCCCAGGTCAAGGTCACCAATAGCGACTCCCACTGACCCAGTGTTTAGCTTTAGCCCTAAACCCTAAACTTTGAAAAATCTCACCTAAACCCTAAAGGTTTAGGAGGACACTCAGGGTCCAGGCCTTAAGCCCGCTAGCCTAAAAGTTTTTCTACATATCGAGAAGCAGGATAGCGTTGGGCTCCGATCTGCTTTAGAATGGCTAGGTCGTTGATCTGCAAGGACTGAAATTGGTCTTGGGAACATGATTTCTAGTCAACCGCACCTCAGAAGTTGCCAAGCCTTAAGGCCAGTTACAATTACCTGTAATCACAGGCTCCTCATTTGAAAGCCAGAATCAACAGGACTGTGTTACTTTTGCAGAAATCTCAAAAGGCGTGAATATTTTCCCACATTCGTTAAAAGCTCGTGCAAGGCAGAGAAGCTGGGAGACCCTTTCAAAGCACACCTGCCTGTGGTGAATCAAAAGGCAAGCTTTGGTTGAAGTTTGCGTTTAAGAGTGGGCTTCAAGTTGACGGGCACAAGTCAGAGCAGATGGGCTTAGGGTATAGGACTTGTGGCTTCATGACGAGGGGTTCCATGATAGATGTAAGCTAGACGGATGTGAGTCAAGCAAGAATTCGAGGTCTTTTTCTCTGATTGGTTCCTGACAGGACAAGTATCATCTGGGTATTTTCGGGGGTGTTCCGTCGCCAGAAAACCTCGCCTCACATGCTGTTTGGGAGGAGTCGTACACGTGTTCCTTTGTCCATACCGTTCCATGACTCTCACTTGCAAAGCTTGACCTTCACTCTGAAACTGCAGCCGCATGAGATCCCAGCGCCCACCAGCCAACATCTAAACCAGCAAAACTAGTACATGAGATGTTGAAGCTGGGTGTCCCTGAAAGTACTCGCCACATACTGTAATGCGTCCTTTTTATGATTTATCGTTTTTTTTGTAGCCTCTGCCTTTTAAAGAGCCCAGAACCCCCTGCCATAGGCCCCCAATTCCTAAATTCTTAGATTTCACTGCAGGCCTTAGCCAGTAAACGCTGAACCTGACGCTTTTAAATATAACCCGAATATTATAGTAGTTTCCATTTTCTTGTCCATTATCCCAATATAGCCCCAATATAACCCCTACACAACCCACCAATACAGCCCCAATATACTATGTAGTAGTTTCCATTTTCTTGTCCATTATCCCAATACATCCCCAATATTACCCCTATAGTGCCCCTTAAACCTCACGCCATAAGCCGCGCTCGATATTTACAGTAGGCCTTTCTGCTGGCTCTGGAGTCAGTGGTGGCCTCTCTTTCGGAGGACACCCCGCCACTTGGTTGGTGTAAGGTCTGTTGAGTCTGTTGGAGGTGTGGGGTTTACAGGGTTTCAGTTATAGTCCCCCTCAAGCAGATAGAATATGGCTTTGGGTAAATTATAATCAGATCCCCATATTCTACTTAAGGGGGACTACAATCTTAAGAAGGTGAAAGCCTTGGCTTCAGAGTTCAGGGCTGGAGGTTCTGCATTGGTGTCTTAGATGTCAGGGTTTGAGGAACTGTTTCCTAGTGAACTTCGTGCTGCAAGATTTCTCCGGGACTTCAGAAAGGTCTACGGTTTCTAGGTACCCTCTGATGATGACCTGACATGAAAACTGTGAGGCTTCTGACCCCAAAGCTTTCATTTGCAAGAATAGTACCCGGGACCCTGCAAATTAGTTCGTAGGGTCGCCCGTAGTCGGAAGTGTGGGGACCGTGACTGAGTTGGATGATTCCTGGTTGCAGGTAATGTTAGCCCCTTGCAGTATGTAGACCTGTAAGCGCCTCAAGCCCAGAAAGGCCATAGGCCTTGCCGCCAAGTAGCCTGCACCCGAAGGTTTCCAAAAATTTGCAATCTTTTTCTGGTGCCCCCCAGTAAGGATTACGGTATCTTGCGGTCTAATACTGGGTACGGGGCTCCCCTAAACTAGCATATGCTGCAAGCGCATAGCCTCGAAAGCCAGCACTACCCTGCCCACCTGCTCGTGCCAGGCTCCCGAAAAGAAGATGGAAATTACAAAAATGGAGAGGCAAATTGAAAAGAACATGGAACATTAAACGGAAACTGGGGTTATAGAGCGACTGTATAGTGACACTTTAGAGATACCAAAGCGCTCCTACCCAGACAGACCTCCACCCCCCTTGCAGGATCTGGAGACACTCTGCCGCCTTGTGGGTGTGCATCCAGAGGATCCTGCGTAGAGTTAGGGGTTGGGAGTTTGCAGATCTGGGGGGTTCCGGAAGGCGTGGGCCCTTTTCTGGGGAATCTCAAGAACGAGGATTGCAGTAAATTCGGGTTATGTTGGGCCTGCCTGTTTATGGAAAGCCCCATCCCACGTGGGGTTTGATCAAGCCAAGACTTCCCATCATCCCTAGAGGAAACTGTCCTGACTATAGCAAAATTAGTGCTTCAACAGGATAAGCACAGCAAAGTCCAAAGCACGAGAAATGCTGCACCCCAACGCTTATAGACGGAATCTCGGGCAGGCGTTTCCCCCCGTCGAAGATCCTCTACGCGGCCTCATTTGCATTTGGTAGACCTGTCACATAAGAGGTCAGAGAAGTCCTAGTTACGTCCTTCCAGCAACATGAGTAGGAGCAATACTATTTGAGACTTTTTTTTGTTAAGATACATTTGAAGCTGTGCCAATCTTGCTTGAGAAGGGCTTTTGAGCGGCACCCAAGGTGTTGATGGATGCCGATTGGCAGTCATAGTCAGGGGAGAGACTGAGGGTTCAAGGCCAGGGGGTGCAAGGTTCAGGACGCTCATTGGTTGTGGGCTCACCAGACCTGCAGTCATTGATCCTGGCAATCTTTTGACCTTACATGCCTTATGAAGTCATACTCACGCAAACACCAGCTCCCAAGACAGCAAACACACACCTGCAAAATGATCCCGTTTCCTGGCATGGAGATCAAATATCCATCTTGTTCTTTTGTGGCTATGCTCTGAATCCTGAACCTTTGAGACAACCGGAGCAGATCCTTGTAGCAAGCATACGGTGGTCTATAATCTTCTCAAGGTTTCAGGAGCTGAGATGTGCAGTAAAGTAGAGTCTAAATCATTGCCAATATTTGAGGTCTATTGGGGGTAGCCTATACCAGACTTGGTCCATACATCCAAGACCATAACACGGGAAATACTTGTGACTCCTACATTGCGCGCTGCAGCTTTGAACAGAGCTCGAGGAAATGCCTAACTCTCAGAACCCGAAGTCCCAAATCCTTGCAGGTCTGGCGTGTTAGGCACCCATATGGGGTTTTAAGACATTGCAGGTCCTGTTTTGTGCTCTCCGTAAAAAGGGCCCCTCTTTCATGGAAACTACCATATGGGTAGTGTTCAAAATTTGGGTCCCATTTTGGCACCCCTTTGTATTAAGCGCTGTAATAAAATCTACAACCAACAGGGGCCCATAATTTTGAGAACAGCCCATGCATGAACAGAGGCTTCCACAAACTCGTGGACTGCCTCTTCAACGCTTTCCCACTGGAGAAGTCGCCGCAAAAGGCAAGCTTAGTTGGACTTCACGCGTAGGAGCTATAGGCTACACTCCTTCAAAAGGGGAGGTTATCTAGGGGATTATCTAGGGAGGGGATTATATCGGGACTATTATAGGGGGTGCTAACGGTGATACTGGGAGCTTCGACTATAGCTCATGTGAGCAGCTGCACGGACTAGTGTCCTGGTATATATTAAGACAAACCTCGCCCTAATGTGAAGTATAGGGTTTAGGGTTTAGGATTCAGGGTTTGTGGTTCTGGTTTAGGGTGGAAAATTAAGTGGAAGCTGGGATTCTAGGATAGTTTATAGGGGTTAGGCTTTCCCATAGTTAGGGGTACCAACTGTGAATGGGTTTGCGCAAAGACCCCAAATATGGTGGTAGTGCTGCTAGGGAAAACCTTGCACTGCCTTAAGATACGCCAGCTATCATGATGTTCGGAGTGAAACGCTTCGTATTTCATGGCTGACACATCAAACCATGGGGTTGGGAGTAGAAGACTCTCAAGATAAGATGATAAGTCAGACCGCCCACATTCCAGGGCCTTCAAAACAAAGATCCCAACATTTTGAGGGGCTGAAGAAGGAGAAAAAAGCCAAATCGCAAGCATTAAATGTTACAGTACCTAAAGCTTGGGTACAGTATGCAGACTGCAGCCTTGGGGTTTAGGGTTTGGGGTTTAAGGTTTGGGGTTTAGGGTTTTAGGGGGGTTGCCTGTGGCATCCTATAGTGTAGACTGGAGTGAGATTGTGGCTGGAAGATATCTTGCACGACCGTTATACCTTATGACCGAATTATGACCGAAAAAGTACAATTTTCCGGGGAAGTTCGGTGGTGCGAGATTTCCTCTGTCCACAGGATTCATGGAGTGTGGGCTTGAAGCTCAGCAAAGCCAACTAAGAATCAGAAATATAATGGTTGGTCACAAAACATCCACTTGGTGTGTAAACGCTTGGTATGTAAAGGCCCCATACTACACTAATAGCAGTTGTTTCAGAACGATTATTGCCACTATCAGTATAATTATTATGATTACTATTAGTTCTGCTATTACTACTATTATTATTGCTGCTGTTCTTTTTTGGGTTGTTTGGCTATTGTAGTGTTCCTCTTCTAGATGGGAAATCCCAGTGAACCTCAACTCCTGGCGAAACGTGAAACCTTGTGCGTAGCGCAAAGTTTCACTTGGCTTTGTGACAGCAGCCATAGGATGGACATCAGAGAATTGGAATTACGGCATAAGCTTTCCCAAATGTAGTTTCCCAAAATAAGGGGACCCCAACATAGACCCCAAAATATTGTAATCCTTATTAAGGGGATTTTCCAAAAAGGTTCCCCATTGATTTTGGGAAACCCCCAAATTTCTCTGCACGTAATCCTGGAAGGTGGATGGTTTTCTGGACGAGTACTGGCCGATGTTGAGTGCCCTCCTTCCAGAGGAGTTCCGGCCCGGGGTTTTTGAGATCTAGGAGTTTACGCTAAGCACCTCCTGGTGCTCATATAAGGTCTAAAGGGCAGGCCTGCATATGAGCCATAATCTAAACTCCTTCAAGGGGGGATTTGTATAGGGGATTATATATGGGACTATGATAGGGGTTATCAGGCGGGATACTAGGAGATTAGATTATGACTCACATGAGGATATTTGTTGAGGACTTCAGGATAAGGCATTGCCGTAGATTTACGGGGCTTGTAGACACGGTTTGTTGATTCAGGGATCTTAGCATGGGTGGGATTGGTCAGATTTGTGTGGACTTGCAGGTGAAAGCCTCAGAAATTACTGACATTGTGTGGGCTAGCTTACTTGCATACCTATGGTATGAGGTATTTCAAGTAGACTTCACTATCATACCCTAAACCCTAAACCAGTCTTGCGTAGAAGGATGGAACCCCAGGCTTGTTGGATCCGCCCTCAAACAGTAATTGTGTCAACATGGGCTCCTGCATGTTGTTCGAGTACTTGCAAGGACCTCTCTGTTTAGGGACTGCCCAAACAAGGACCTCGCATTTTTTGGAAACCACTTTTTTTTTTGCAGTTTTGGAAGCCAGGAGATCTCAGCACTGCACGAGCTGCTTGCTTCTGAAAGGGCTGGAGCGACTTACAGCGAAGTGAGGGAGTGGATCATCAGGGTTCCGATACAATCTGCTATGACAGTAGGGGATATATTGGGATAATGGAAAAGAAAATGGAAACAACTACAGTATATTGGGTTTTTATAGGGAAATTGGAAAAGAAAATGAAAACTACTAGGGGTTATATTAGGGAAAATGGAAAAGAA
>CAJNIZ010044167.1:0-21537 GCA_905231905.1 Symbiodinium pilosum | reverse complement strand
CATTGAAGCTGGCCACACTGCATAGGTGATCCGCTTTTCTGGGACGGCGACCCGGCCACCGGGAGCGGACAGGATGCTATCCGCTGCGAAGGGGCGGGGCCTGCACCGGGATCGGGACCGGGACCGGGAGCGGGCCACCGCCACCAAAACCAGACCAGCACATGGACCGGGACGGGGACCGGGACTGGGCCACCGGGACCAAAACCAGACCCTGGGCAGGACAGATGGCGGGACTGGGACCGGGACCAGGCCACGGGCCACGGGCCACCGGGCCATGGGCTGAAGCAGGACGGGGCGGGACCGGGCCACTGGGGACCGGGCCACCGGGACCGGGCCACCGGGACCCGGCCACACGAGCCCGGACCAGACAAAAATAAACCTGTACCCAGTTTAGATAAAGGTCGACCAAGATCTCCAAACTGTACAAGGTGGTTTTGAATCCTTGAAGGGCTTCTTTCTGCAGATCTATATTTGCAGAAACATTCCAGGCTCACTTCTGTTGGAACTCCACCGATATTCTAGATTCTGGAGCCGCGTGCTGATATTCTATTAAGTCCATGTTGCTGTACACCAGTGTACGCGTTTAAGTCAGTACTCAGTACTACTAGAGGCCATGCGGTATCGGGACTTTGTAAAAGTTGTTCCTGATGAAAGGGAACCCCTTTATTTGCAGACACATAGGGCACCCTCATTTTGAGAAATCTTCGCATCATGATAGAATATAGTACACTTCCGTACACCACGGTTTCAGCTTGTTAAGTAAGAGCTGTTAAAGCCTGTTTCTATAGTCCTGGTTCTGTCCTGTGCTTCAGACTGGTGTGTTGCGTCAGTAATCTCCCTGCCGCAGAGTAGAAGGTATTTTGACTGTCGGGAATCCGAATTCAAACTCCTAATCCAGCATTCAATGCTTAGCACGTGAAAAAAGTCATTCATTACATAACGTGCTGAGGTCAATCTTGTCGGATGTTTGCGCTTCATGGAAATCAAGAAGCTTGGGTTAGTATTGTCCCGCCAGTTGTTCTTGTTTGTTTCGTCGCCAAGCTAGGACTTGCATGTCCGTGAACCCGTGGGATAAGGCGACCGCGCAACTTTATTATTCTGTTTCTGAGTTGTAGGCGATTGAGAGCTGCACCCAAAACCCTACCCACCCCAAAAGCCTGACCTGAACCCCAAACCTTGAACCTTAGAATCGCAACTGCTTGAATTAAAAAAACATTTGAAGCTCAATTGCTTTTCGATATGCTTCGAGGGAATGTGTGCTACCGGGGGAGGGTCGAAACCCCTTTTGCTGAGGTTGAAGTGGCAAAGTTGACTCTTGACTGGCAATCTTGCAAAGTATCCAGTGATCAGGGATGGTCAATTTGAGGCTTCGCGTGTGCCCAGGTCGGGCAACTAGTTCAGGATCCCTTTCCGTTTTGCAGGGCCCATTTCAAGATCGGCTCCCTAGCTGTTTCATGCTGCTGCTGAAATCAGGGTTTCAGGATGTCAGGGCAAGGGCGTGAACAAGGAAACCACATTACTGTACCAGCATAGGCTTTAGGAGGGTGCTTTTACGTCGGTGACCCCAGAATGTGCCAGAGCATAGCAACAACGCCTTGCTCGCGGCCCATATCTCAAGCCGTGACGCTTAAGTCCAAGTTGGAAAATGGAAATAGGAATAGCCTGAAGCCAGACCAGAAGCCGTGACAATGCGTGACCCAACCGCAAATCCAACTTGAACTTATGTCCCAAACACATAGACAGCCTAAACCCCAGACCCCTAAACCCGAAAGCGCCTTAGAAAAGTCTGCACTAGGATGCTCCATTGTGCTGCCCGGGGCAAGGCAGACCTTCTGGACTTCGAGGCGAGTGTGTTGTGTTGCTTACTCATACTCACGTGGAAAGGGGGGACTGGAGTAAGATGATCATTAAAGCCATTGGTATGTGGAGTTTGCAGGTATCCTTAGAAGATCCAGTCTCGCATTCCCAAACAAGCTGTAGCAAAAGAATCCTCAAAGGGGATTCTATGGGGGACTACCATGGGGGATATGAAGGAGGATACTAGCCTCAAATGGGCATCAACAGGTCTGCTGGCTCGTAGGAAGGGATGCAGGGGGTGGTTGTGGTGGTGGTGGTGGTGGTGGTGGTGGTGGTGGCGGCGGCGGCGGTGGTGGTGGTGGTTTGGAAATCTGTTTGGGACATGCGCAAAACTGCGGCCTGGTTCATCAGCCACCACGCAGATCTCATTGAGGGCCGCACGAGTTGTCGCAAGACTAGGGTACTCAGTTTTTCTGGATCAGGTGGGCTTAGGGCTACGAAGCCTTTTCTGGCAGGACAAGGTATGGTGATGCTACCTTGTTTTGCTTGTGTTTCAGGGTTGAAAGGGAGGTATTGTGGACACCCGCAATTTGATTGAAATATCTGCGTTTAGGTGAAGGAATTCCGACTGTCCTTTCCCTCGATGGAGAGAGTTTTCCAGCAACATGCTTGCAGGGGACCACGGATGTTGGGGAAGACCGCTGAAAGAGAGCTTTCAGGCAAGCCTAGCATAAGGAAACTCCTGACCCTAAACCCTTAACCGTAAAAGCGCAAGCCTGGGCCAAAAGACTGGTTGCATCTGCTGAATCATGTTTCGAGCCCGTGTGATGGAGGTCCTATGGCCGATGGGGGGGGGGGGCGGCTCAGAAATGTAGTCTTCTACATACCCTCCAATAAGTCACACTAAACCCTAAACCTTAAACCCTAACCCTAAACCCAACAAGACTATACCTCTCAGGCTAAAGATGGCGACCCAACTTCCTGGTGGCTACCTAAACCCTAAACCCTGAACCCTTTATTTAGGCCCCTGTAGTAACGAGGCGGTGGATCCCTACAAATTGCTCCACGGCATGCCAGCAGCCGAGGTTCAGGTGCCAGAAGCCCGGGTTCTGGGTTGCTTGTTAGGTATAGGGTTTAGGGTTTAGGGTTTAGGGTTTAGGGTTTAGGGTTTAGGGTGTAGAATATGAAGTAATTGATAGTATTACTATTGTTCTTACTATTATTCTTATTCATTTGTTCTATTCTTATTACTACTATTATTACTACTAGGAGGATGGAGTGAGAGAGTAAGAGCCGGGGTGGGGGTGGAAGTGGGAGGGAGTCGGGGTAAGGGTAGGGGAGTAGGACTTCAGTAGGAGTAGCAACAATAACTTTCCAGCAATTCCGTACTTCTGCATTCTCAGCAGTTTGCACTTCATTCTCCATTTTCATTCCTACTGGAATCTCCAGCATTCTAACCCCCTAAACCCTTAAAGGCAGCAAGCACATCATCCTTCAATCGCGGCCCTTTAAGCCCAACAGTTTTTTTGCGTAGCCAATAGGCAAGGTCACAACAAGTTGAGGTAGCAAGGCTTCTGAGATCTGGCGGTTTCCAAAACTTAAGGGTCCCATTTTAGTTTGGGACCCAAAGCTAAACCCTGGGTTTATCACAACGGAGATTATCATAGATTGAGGTTTACATTGGGGCCACGAATTCATGGAGCTCCCTATATCCATCTTCCAGGATGTAGCTGTAGTTTTGAGGCTTGTGCGCTTCGTGGTTGGAGTGCAGGGTATCCTTTGGGCGCGTAGGTTCCGTACGATGCAAGGTTTCATGCTTCGAAGTTCCGAGTTCAGCCAACTAAGAGCCCTGTGGTTGCGCAGGGCTTGTTCCCCTCAATCGCTCTAATTAGCCTTGTGTTTCTAGTCCCAAGTACACAGATGCCCAATGACGTGCTAGATTCCATGGCTTAGGGATCCAAACCCAAGGTTACAAACCTTCTAGGGATATTACGCTGAGAATGGAGAATCAACCGGAAAAGAAAATGCAGAATGATATGGCAACTGGGATTAGATTCTAGAAGTCTTCGTTGGGCCGCAAGGAGGAGCTTGCAACGCTGCCGCCGAACCCACACCTAGGTGCACAGATTTTCCTTGCTGTTTCGGCTTGACCGTGTGGATGTGAGATATGGACCATTCTCCCTTAATCTTGACTGCTCCTGTCACCACTTGCTCAACTGTTTTATACAGTGAACTACTAGGGGCAAACTCCAAAATCCTAGGTAAACGAGTCCTGGGACAGCTCGCAGTTCAACAGACCCATACTAGGAACATGTCATGAACTTGCTTTACACCCTACGGTTTCTGTAGTTCCTTTGAGACCTATCATAACAAAATAGGACTTTTGATAACTCCTAGCGGACATATTAGATCTAAAATGAAAAGCAAGTCCTCAGGAGACTACAGTTTTAGGGTGTAGGGGTTTGTCTGCAGCTCAGAACCATGATTTCTCAGCCACAGAGGTCTCAGTAGAGGTTTCCTGTAGCAAGGTCGCAGGAATGCCCAGATTGTTTTGAACAGGTCCTTAGGGCAGACCCTAAGCCCTAAACTCTTCAACCCTAAACCCTTGAACCCTAAACCCTAAACCCTAGCTCTCAAGCCCTAAGCCCTAGTTAGTCCTGAAAACGGACATCTTGATTCCATTTCACTAGGCAAAATCCAACCCCCAAGGCCGCAGAGACCTCTTCATGCAGAGGATAGTGTCCTCAAAGCAACCGTGTAGGTTGTAGGCGTCCAGTTCCAAGTCTCGAAGTAAAGCGTGATGCTTCAGTTTGTGGTTGAGGGTTGATAGCTCTTACGAGTACGGCTTTGCAGGTACTGTTAATCCCTATATAAACTAAACCCTATATAATCACTATAATTCCTATAGTTTCCATTTTCTTTTCCATTATCCCTATATTACCCCAATATAACCCCAATATATACCTTATCATCCTTATATAACCCATTGTAGTAGTTGCCATTTTATTTCCCATTATCCCAATATAGCCCCAATATCACCCCAATATTTTGTGCTGTCCAAGCTGCTTTTTTTACGTTCGAGGTTTGACAGACTCCTGAAGACTTACAGCTACAATAGCTTAGACATTTTTTGTGTGTTCAAGAACCGTGAAATGGAACTGCGCTTTAAACCTTAACCCTTGTACTCTGACTGTTGGAGAGCATTGGGTTCTCTGCTGACAGTGGATCCTCTCGCTTGGGTACAACAGGCGTGTCAGCATTGACAGCCATGCGCAGCAGCAATACTGGTATCATTTACTGTTAACCGGGCACCCCTACCCATCTCCGGAATACGGTTTGTGAAATGGCATGCGCAAGGCTTCAGCAAACCCTGCCGCATGCCGTGCCTGCTTTTGCTTTGTGGAGCTTCTTTCTGACATGCATGGGATATTGTACATGGAGTCTGTGCTGGGTTGCGTGTTTTGCCACCTTGTCTGCTGGCAGAACCATGGACTACATTCCTTTTTGTGTTCGTTGCGGCGGTGCGCTGTGTCGGACATATTGGCTATTTGCGCTGGTGATGACATTCCATTCCCATTTCCATGGCTTGGTGCATGCTGGCACACAGCGCGATGTATATTCGCCGGAACAGGTGCAGCCTTTTTTTTTGTTGTTCGCTTGTGTGTATCTGCAGGTGTTCTGATTGCGGTATGACATGCCCAGGACCTTCGATCTTTTGAATATTTCCCGTTCTGATTGCGGCATGACATGCCCAGGACCTTCGATCTTTTGAATATTTCCCTGCAACATGCCGTCTGCCAGAAACGAAGACATGTCGTCATTTCGTGCACACCATGCGCCCCAGAAAGTGCGGAAAGGTGAAATGCGGCATGTTTTCTTTTTACTCCTCAGACGGTGACGTGCGTGTTGTCACTGCTGTGTGGCAGCTGTTCGTTGTGCAAATGACATGGAACACACATGCTGACATGCTGGCATTTGTGAATAGCACGTGTTTTTTTTTCGCAATATTTGCTAGACAGCAAATGTTGATCAGAGAGTTTGTTTTGCGCATGCGTATTCTGTAACCTAGCAAGCTCACAACATACGATCCAGGGTTGTCAGCAGCAGCACGAGGCTAATGCTCTTCAGATGGGGTGGTCAGCCATCTTGAAGAGTTACAGGATGTTTTGGTTGTGATGCACGTGATGCACATCGCTATGTGCAAGAGCCAAAATGTAAAACATGTTGAAGTGCTCAGGGCTGCTACACGGTGTGTCTGGGCTGGCATATGGTCGCAATGTATGGGGGAAGGAATGCAGCGTGACAGTGCACACCAGGATGATATACCACCTGTCTTTTGTGTCTGGTAAGCAAAACTGTCTGAAGTAGCCGTTGGCTTTTCTGCATTTTGCAACTTGCGGTGTATGTAGCAGCAGAGAAATGTGCTCTTCATGGTCCGATGATGCACAGCCAAGACTTGAAGCTGCTTATGCGTGCAGGTGAACATTGCTATGTGCATTGTCCGACCTGTTCAGTTTTCAATGTGCGCGGCTGGGAAACCATGATTGCTTTTGTTGAACGCCGGCATGTCATGACATCCCGAAACTTGATTTGCGAACAGTTTCCATGGTCTCATACAGGTTGTGCGGTTCCCCACATGTGGGTCGTTCTCCGTCGAGGTGTTTCAGTGTTACTAATACTACCCTGAACACATGCGTGCACGCTGATGCACAATGCGATGCGCCCAGACCAAAATGCTGAACTGAGGTTTGTGCACGCTGATGCGCAATACGGAACTAAGGTTTCTGCAGGTTTCGAGATGAGCCTGATAGTGCTTTGCGAGCTATAGGCAGAAACATCCTCGCATTTTAGTGTGATGGAGGTCCGGGAAAGACACAGGTTTTGACCCGGACTGCACGGAAAGTCATGAAATCAAGACCCTTGACAACAAAGTAGAAGTCCTCAGCCTCTACTCACTCAGCCTCTTGCGCAGTGATTCCGGAGGTGATCCTGACTTGAGCTCCCTTGTCGACGAACACTGCAGCCGGCTGTCGTCTGGCAGCGGCGAGGGTTTCAGGTCCGGGCCGAAGGGTCTGAATACATTCAAATATACACTATAGTATATTAGAATATGCTATAACATATACTACAATTCACTAGACTATACTATAGTATGCTATAGTATATACTAAGTAAATATACCAAATTGGAGCTTGCTTCTTGCATATCCTGCTAGGCCGGCTTTGGGTGCTCATGCTACGTTGCTTTACTGCACCCACAAACCTTGAAACTTTGAAGAAAGAGAGACCTCCAACTTAGGACATTTAATTAGTAGATATTATAGCATACTATAGTATATTCTAGTATTATAGTATATACTAGTGTATAGCTGCACAGTGGTAAGTAACGAAGCTCTTGTTCTGTGAGATCCCGGTTCACATCTTGACCCAAAACAGGACGCACACAATGTCTCAGGACAAAAGCCTGCACTAGAATTCGTGAGACCAATTTCAACATTTCCATCATCATCCAGCCGAAAAAGCCACACACACAATATTTGTCCACGTTTTGTTTTGCATTGGAAGCTCTTAATGTTGTTAGCCCGATTTGTTCCTGAGCCCCTGGATCCACAATCACCCTGTGCGGTTTAGGGTCGATTCGAGAACCTCCGCTAGATTTGAGAACCTCCACTATTTGAGTTTTACGCCTTCGAAAGCGAAAAGCTGAACCCTGTGCTCTGAACCCAAGATCCCAAACGCTAAACCCCAAACCTTCAACCTAGACTTATAAATCCCAAGCCCGAACCCCCCCCAAAACCCTAAATCTGGTGCCCCTTCAGCCCGGGACTGGGGCCCTGAAGGCAAAGCCAGGAAAGTTGGCTTTCAGGCAGCGCAACGGTTGAAGAGCTCTACAAGAAGGAGCCCTCTAAACCCTAGAACCCTAAAACCCTGCACTCTGTTTAGGTTTCCGGTGTAAGGTAGGGGTTTGTGTTAGGGTTGGGGGAGTAGAGTTGACGGTTTAGGGATGAAATAGGATTTGGGGATGAGGGTCAGGGATTACAGTTCAGGGTTGGGGGTCAAGGTCTAGGGTTTTTCGAGTTATGCGGCTTCTAGGTTACTCGAGGGATATATGAAGATTGAATGTTCTCAGCCAACATCACTTCCTGACAGACCTGCGTGCTGGCACTATCCATGCGCACGTGGCAGAATTACAATACAGGGTTGCAACCCCAAACACTCAACCCTAAACCCTAAACCCTATGAAGCAATTTCCCAGCACAGAAGCTTCTCGTTTCACTTTACTCGCCTGACTCTCGCGGTCCGTGAATTGTGTACGGATTCAACGGGAAGGATTTTGTAGGGTTTGTTGGTAGAAGAAGCTCCCATATGAAAGCTCATCAAATTTACAACTTTTTCTATGTTCGAGCCATATATTCGGGGCATATTGCTGCAAAGCAGGTGCAAACACACACGGAACACTAACGGAACACTTACGCGGACATTTGTGTTACAGGCGCACAATGCAGCTCAAGTGGCATTTGACTGCGTTCTGAATTTTACGGTTCATCGAGGGCTTAAGACCCGGAATGCAATCAGGACTATGCTGCCGCAGCGTGGGGAGGGGGGGGGGAACGAATTTTCGCAAGAATGTACAACTCACAACGCGTCGGCATCCAGATTCTTCAGTGCCTAGGATGGGCATCTACCAAGGAGTACCATGATTGGCTCAGGCACAGTGGACCAGAAGGTGCTTAATAAGACAGGTCGCCAGATGCGGCAAAGGAATCTTTAGATGTGCTCCAGCTGATGCTTCGTCCTATTCGTTTGTCTGCGGTGGATGGTGTCCAGGAAACCTGAGCCGCTTCGAGATCAAGCTGGATCTTAGGATTGAAGAGGGGTGACTTGTCCTTTCACAGTATGATGGTTATCATCGATATGATTCATGTGATGGTCATTCGTTCTCGCATTGGCACCGGTAGTTGTGTCAGCACAATTAGTTCTTTCAGCTGTCGCCAGCTTAAGCAATATCAGTAGTATCTCATAGCATCTGCCGGTGAAATGGGTATTTTTTGCTTTCATTACTACCTGCAGTGTTCGCAAAGCTTCACAGAAGCCCAATCCTTAGCCTCTTTCCAAATCCGAAAGCCCGACACCTTCACCCCAGGAATCTAAGATGGAACCCCGAACAAGGTCTTGTAAAGACTGCTGTCCTTCAAGAAGCGTGCTATGTGGGGTCTCCTGCCAGTTTGGGGTGGGCAATCCCTACACTACTTTGGGCACTGCCATCGCTCATGAACCTTTGGATAATATTCGCAATACAAATAGATAGAGCCCTTAATATATCCCCTACTATAGATTTTTAATGGGTGGGGGCAGGACCCAACCTACAGTCCTTGATCCCTTGACCTCAGGAGTTGGAGTTCTACCGTACTGCGGGTCCGGTGGAGTGGATCCACAACAACGAAGAGGGCTGGCAATGGCAATGGCGGCAGCCAGCGTACCTTGGGAAAGTTGATCTTCATTTTCGCTTCTCCAGTGTCAATCGTACTTGGAGTGCAGCACTCTTGGGCAACGTTACGCGCATGGGGTTAGATGATCGGGGGATGGCTAAGGGATTCCCCAACCTGCAGATTTACCAGCTGACGTGAGGTCGAAGCCAAGTGGAGGTTTCCCCCAAAATTAGGGTTACCCTTTTGGGGGTCCGCATAGTAAGGAATATAAAGGAATATATTGCTTTGGAATCTATACTGCATTTCGCTATTTATGGAAGCTGCCAAGTATGCAAGGGTGTCTTGTAGGTCAGAATTTCCCAGCAGCCCTGAAACTTGTTTCGTGCTCGGGCAAACCAGATATTGTACGACCCTTGAGATCCGTGCCTGGACGTGGAAACCTGAATCCTTGCAACGTAACATCTCTTGTCCATTTTAGCTACAGTATACATGCTTGTATCACGTTCAAAGTGGCCAGATCACTTCTCTTAAGATACACCAGAATACCCCTCCATCCCCAAAAAGTCTTTTCATTGTTTTGCCCAGAAATGGGCCCCAAATGCATACTGTAGAAGCCTTATTGTTCCATCCTAACCCTCTTCTATCTAGATCAGTACAGTAGAATATATACATATTTATATATATACACACACACATACATACACCAACAAACCTGTTCTAATCAAAAAGGGCCCTACATTATCTCTCAGATCCAAGCACTCACGCCCCCAACTTCTGGGCACCAGCTGTAGGCCCTGTCCTTGGTGCAAGAAAAAGGGGCCTCAAATGATTCCCCATATGAGCTATAGTTTAAACTCCTTAAAGGGGGCTATAAAAGGAGTATAAAGGGGGGTATCATAGGGGTCATTAAGGGGAATACTAGGATTTTCTTCGACCATAGCTTACATATCATGGTCCTAGATTCCTCACATAGCTATAGTGTGATACCACACAATCCTCAAAATGGTGCTGGTGATTATGTAGGCCCCTGCATTATGAAATTTCGAACAGTCTTAAGAAGGCAGCTAAATCCTTCCGCCCTAAACCCTAAACCCTAAACCCAAAACCCAAAACCCTGAAACCCTAAACCCTAAACAGGAACACCTTCTGGGATGCAAGGCCATCCGACAAAGTTTGCGAGGGTTGAACCCACCTCTCCCCAGGCAAAAGCCCCTGAGGTTTAGGGCTTTAGGGTTTAGGGTTTAGGGTTTGGAGGTTTAGGGTTTAGGGCTTCACTTGCCACCCAACTTGGCCAAAGTTGCATTATCTGGTAGATGCTTTGGTAGCGTCAAGGGTTGATTCAGAGATGTTTTGTTATTGATTTCGCTGCAGCCGATTGTGCTTTGCAACGCTGCTGCGCGAGTTTCCCCAGGTTAGGTCGCCCATACATATCCCGCGAAGCTTAAAACACTCATTTGTTCGGCCAGCCCCAATACAACATATTCTTTAAGTCCCTAGTAATCCCCGTACGATATGTTCCCTTAGAATCCTTATATATATATATGTACATATATATATAAGATATTCCCGCACTATTCCTATATGTATGTATGGAATTCCCTTATAATCCCTATATACAACAAAATCCCTCATAATCCCTTTTTATATATATATATATGTGTATGTATGTAATATATTCCCTTATAACCCCTACATATTCCCCTATCATCCCCATATAAGGTATTCCCCTTTTTCGAAGTGGGCTTTCTGATCGTGAGAAGCTCTGAGGTGATGCCTTGGGAGTGGTAGGTCGTGGGGTTCACCTGCCTCCTGTTAAGGTAAGGGTTTAGGGTTTAGGGTTTAGGGTTTAGGGTTAAGGGAAGGAACGAGGGGTTTGCAAATGGGGTTTAGGTTCCAAAGGATTCAGGGTTTAGGATTACAGGGTGTTGGGCCGTTTAGAGGTTACGATGAAAAAGGCTCAGATGTCCATGAATTCATTCCCTGCCATCTGCTCCGGTCCAGGAGCCTGCTTCCACGAAGAAGCCCTTAAAAGATGTTTCAAATCAGGGTAATAAGGTAATATATTGGGGTTATACAGGGTCTTGTGTCTTGGGCCTTTTCAACGCAATGTGCTTTTCTGAAAAATGGGTTCCTCTCCGTATACGTCACCAAATCGTATATTTGACTTTCAAGGACCCACAACAGTGATCACGTAGATTTGAGCTTTGCCACAATGTCCCTGCTGTTGCTGCCTGCTGTGTTCTTCACCTTTACATATAAGCCCAAGAAGGAGGCCAGAATATTGAAAAATCTGGGCCGAGACCCGAAATCTCAAACTTGAGCAGACCGGGGCAGGCGAAGAGTCTACATCCAGGAGCAGAAGGGTATCGACCCCAATCTCGAATCTGGGTCTGAAGCACTGGAGCTGGTGAAAGCTGAGTTTCAAGCTCGCGAAGATTTGGTTTAGGACTTGGTAGGGTGCGCCGTCGAGGGCTTTGAGGTCCTCAACGGGTTGCCGAAGCCGTGAAGCAGGGGTCCCTGTACTTTGGCACCGTCCTTTTTTCAGGATGTATTCCTGGCTTCGTGCTGAGTGATGTGATGAGCATCGTGAACCCTGCTCCTTCGAACCCAAAGGGTATAAACCCTCATCCTGGACCACCATAAATCCAGAGCAGTGAGCCCAAAAGGAACTCAAAGAAATGCGTCAGCACATGCTGGACGTGCGCCGCATGCGCCACTTGGTATGAAAGGCTCCCCGCATAGAGTCAGAGTAGATCATTGGCCGCGTTTGATGGATGAGAAATGCTACAAAAAGGCAGTACTGGAGGAAGCCCTAAACCCTAAACCCTAAACCCTAAACTAGGTTCTAAAGAGAATTGATGATGGGACGGCAGGGGGCCTCGGTATGATTTCATAATGAGATGAGTAACCTTAAACCCTAAATAGTAGTTTCCATCTTATTTTCCACTATCCCAATATTGCCCCAATATACTATATAGCAGTTTCCATTTTCTTTTCCATCATCCTAATATAACCCCAATATAAAAACAGGTTCGCTTATATTGCAGCCTCGGGATGGTATTTGTGTTTATATAGGGGTTATATAGGGATAATGGACAAGAAAATGGAAACTATTATAATGGGTTAGATAGGGACTACTATAGGGATTTCGGATTATAGGGTTATATGGGGTGAACAGCACTGTGCCCGGACTTTGCTGCTTATTTCTGGCATCTTCTGGCCCAAAGAGCACCAACTCATATGATGGCGAAGATGGGGTGTACTCAAAAAGCTGCTATCAATTTGTCCAGCCTCCACCAAAACCCTTACACCCTGAACCTAAGCCTTGAACCCCCTTGAAACCCCTTTAAGCCGTCTATTTTCACAGGGAAGTCTGAATTGGGACTAGTTCAGACCCATGAAATCTGTACATCCCTTCAGTCCCAAACCCCAAGCAAAAGCAGTGGAAACCGGGAGATAGTGCAGGCAGCTCAAGACAAACTACAGTCCAATCTCCTCAACCGGGGTTATATAGGGGATTATATACGGGATTATTTTTTTTGGAGTGCCATATGGGTTATTTGGGGGGATGCTAGGAGTTTAGACTATAGCTCGATACAATCCTGAAGTAGATGGGCTCTGGTCGGAAACAACATCTCTTCGTCCCCGAAGCCTTAACCCGCACGACCCACATGACCGGCGGCTCGGGATTGCAGTGTACTGTAGACCCCTGATTAATGAACCCCCTCCCTTTAGTAGGGATTATCATACAGATCCTAATCCCTAAACCCTAGACCCTAAAACCTAAAACCTAAACCCATATCTATTAATCATGGGTCTACATTAGTTCCAAGCTGGGGCAGCGGTCTATTGGCAAGCGGGACAGGCAGAGACAGGACATCATTTTTCGAAACAATTTTCCTTGGGTTTAGGGTTTAGGGTTTGGGGTTTAGGGTTTGGGGTTTAGGGTTTAGAATTTCCTCAAAGTATAGAAAAAGTTGAAGCCTGAATTCCAAGCCAACGCCCTGCATCCAAAAGTCAGTGCGAACATAAAAGCTCGTGCTGTCCCATCATTTGAAACAAGCCTTTGCAATTCTTCGAGTGAGAGGCTAGACAGGAATTTGGTGTTTGAAATTTCGCAATCCCGGAACCCAAGCCTTCATGTTGCCTTGCTTAGGCACCTAGTCACTTCCTGTTGCCTGAAGCGATAAATCCTAAACCCTAAACTCTAAACTCTTAAATCCCTAAACCCTGAAAACGCTAAACCCTAAACCCTATAAACCCTAAAGCCCTAAACCCGAAAACCTGAAGCCTCAGGCAGCATGTGTGCTGTTGGGCGTGTTGTCTACTTCCGGGCCATTGTTGTGGCAGGGCCCTTGGCATGCAGGTTTCCTAGGATAGTGGTTATTACATAAGGCACCCATATCCAATTAAATCCTAAACCCTCACCCCCCCACCCTAGACCCCCAAACAGGCCTCCAATATGTTTCATAGTCCCAAGACATAGCCCCCCTGAAGATGCCCACGAGTTTGGGTTTCAAGCCGATCCTTGTCCTAGGTTCCATCCTATGAACAGAGTCGTTTGAGTAGTACTTCTGTGGGGATATTTTCAGTGTTTGTAGTGAATATTTCCTCCCTTGTGGTTATAGTATTCTATGAGCGAGATATGATGTTGTCTTACTTGGCTCAACTAGCAAATATGGCTGTTTGTGGCACGGGTCTCATCCAGGATGTCTTCCGTGCGTATGCCCTCGAGCTAGAAGCAGAAAGCCAGGTTCTTGCATAAAACGAAAGCCAGCTTGTCTTTCAACCTTGAAGGGGTTCACGGAAGGAGCGACGCAGTATATATTCCAGGCGACTTTGCACAAATGACTCCCTATATGTAACCCTCATGTGGCCCCAGTGTCAATTTTGTTTTTGATTTTCTTTTTAGACATTCCAAAGTTTACGTGTCGTGAGTTCAGGGTTCCAAACACAGCGTCAGATGACTATTTGGGGGTTTCCCAAAATTAGGGGTACCTTTTCTTGGGTCCCTGTAAAAAGAACTATAGTATCTTGGGGTCTATATTGGGATCCCCGGATTTTGGGAAACTACCGTTTTCGTTTTCGGAAGAGCCACGTCACGTAGTTCTGCAGCCTCGTAAGCCTCTATGGAATGTCATGAAGCCATTCAAACTCTACGACTCTGCTAGGCTGAAAAGGGTTTAGGGTTTAGGGCTGGGGGTTTAGGGTTTAGGGAGCCCCGACATTGCAATACCCCATGTGTGGAGGTTTGCGGAAATTGTTGGTTCGTTCTGAGGGTCCCTAGAAAAAGACTGACTGGGGTTTATCTTGGGCCCTTTTGTGTATGGAAACCCCGGAATAGTCGACCGTCCTCGTATAGCCCCTACATAACTCCCTTCCCGTGACTATGCTTGCCAAAATGGTCCCGAAAATTCACGCTGCGAACCCTAAACCACTCCGTATATAGATCTGGATACCCTAAACCCTAAAACCCTGAGCCATCTGCCCCGAAGATCTCCCTACCTTGGAGGCCATGAAGGCAACCTGCTCAGGTCGGAAATGGCAGGGGCGTCTACGGCTTCGGCGTCGGCTTCGGCAATACTCCCAAGGTCATTCTGCTTGTATATGCGGGTTGAATGGTATAGAGGGATATATAAGGGTATATAGGGATATTATGGGGGTATATAGGGATACATAGGGATATAGAGGGATTTATAGGGGTATATAGGGATATGTAGGGGTATATATAGTTTAGGGTTCAGGGTATTTGGGGGTTCCCAAGATTAGGGGCACTTGGGAGGAACTGGAGGACCAGGGGACCTAGCAAGTCTATTTCTGACTCCCGCAGGCCACATAATAGCCCCACTCCTCTCCATCAAGAAACTATTTACTATGTCCCTTGATCCACCAAGTACTGTAAGATGAGAGGGTTGAGACTCGGCTTGGGGTTTAAAGTTTAGGGGCTAAGGGTTTAGGGGGCGAGGGTTCAGGGTTGGAGGTTGCGGGAGTTGCGGGTGTAGTTTCGAAGCCCGAAGACAAGTAAGATCATTCAGCATCTAGGCTTGGGGGTTTGGGGCAGGGTGATAAATCAGTGCTTGTTTTCACAGAAGAGGTATTATTCAGTGGTTAAGGATCGTACATGTACAGAGCATCTCACTTTTCAGGCACCGGTTTTACAAGCAGTCATGATTCTTTTTTGAGGAAATCTCACAGTGCCCGCGTCCAATTAGGCTACATGGGGCCAAATTTTAATCAACGTATTCAGAACGCTCTGAACAGGGTTTGGGGTTAGGGATTTGGGAATCTGGCCTGGCAGACATCAACAAAAACAAATGTTCTTTGCGGAGGCAATTGCATTGTGAAACTATTTCAAGCAGACCAGTGCAGAAGCTCAAGTTCTGATGATATATCGGCTGAATACCCAACCGGTGCCACTCTAAGAACCCTAAGCCCAAACCCAATAAAGAGGACCTGAAGCCTTCTACAGCTCAAAGGTCGAGACCCAATCAGTCTACCTTTGCCATATCCCCAACTGGATGCTTCACAACCTGAAAGCCACATTATTCTGGCTTCGACAACGCGAAATAACAGCACATATGAGCTGTAGTCTAAGCTCCTTCGAGGGGGGTGCATAAGGGGATAAGCTAGGGAATCATTGAAGGGGTATTAAGGGGGATGCTATGAGCTTAGACTATAGCTCGTATTTCGTTTCGTGCAGAAACATTAAGTTTTGAAGCCTCTGTCCTGGACCTCAAAGCCCATCCAATGCACTTGAGGAGAGCCGATCCGATGCTATGCTGAAAGCCCTACAGCACTTTGGCAGTGAAGAATGGACGGTTCATTGCCAGGGTCATATTACTGTTACTACCATTATTTCTTTTTGCACTAGTATTACTACTTCTGTTACTATTCAATAGAATAGTCACGAGGTTCAAGCCTCAAGCTATAGACTTTAGAGACCTCATGCACTAAATTCTTGTCATTTTTGAAGCAAACATTTGCAGATTCAAGATAAGTACTTTGGATGTGAAGGATGCAAGAGGCCATATCAGATAGGTTGGCTTTGCGCGACTTCTGACCGACTTGATTGTTGGTTTTGGGCCCAGCCAGACCTCTGAGCTCACCATCTAAGGTTTAGGGTTTAAGGGTTTAGGGTTTAGGTTTAAGGGTTTAAGATTTAGGGTGTAGAGTTTAGGGTTTAGGGTACATGCCCATGCATGGAACAACCCAAACTGTTACGAGTCCAGCTTCCATAGATCATGGGTTCCTCCGCGCAGACGTCCGAATGGACAGAAGAGTTTCAACCCTGGGTTGAGCCAATTGACGGGCACAGGCCCTATGTTTCCTCCTAAGCCCTAAACCCTTAACCCGGAGGCCTTGAAAGTTGGAGGGATTTGGGAAAGTCCTTGCCAGAGGAACCTGGACTACATCGACTACGACCCTGGCCGCATGCTCACCACGCCTTGTCCCATGACGTGCAAAGTTGGGGGTATTAGAACCAACTCAATCGCAGGCGTTGAGCTGGTATGCTTGGTTTGTTTTTAGTAACCCCAGTATTTTCTGGGAAGTAAGTCCTATATCCACCTCCGTGAGCGGTTTTTTCATCCGGACTCCCTCAGGCTTGGAGGGTGGACCCAGGAAAGGGTTTGGCACTTCGAGTCGCGCAGTGCATTTTCCAGAAGTGAGTGGCTGCTGGCTCTCTCATTAGAACGGCCTCAACAATTGCCGATATTGTATCATGGTATAAGGTACCTCAAATAGACCTGAACATGAGATTGGCAGTGATCTGGGATAGCCCCTGTAAGCCTTTCTATTTCATGTCATTTTCTATTCTATTTGATTCTCCAGTTGTTGGTAATCACTTAGGCCTCTACAGTACCTGCCGGCACAGGGTCTTGAAGTGAGATTCTTGTCTTTTTAAGAGACGCAGGTGAGAGGAATTTGTAGGATGTTCTAGTATTCCCTTCGTTCGCCGAAGCCTGGTCTCCAAACCCCAAACCTTATACCCACGGCCCGAAACCCTCCGGCTGAGGCATGGGCCGGGAATACAAACACTCCATGAAGCTCGTCCCCCGGCCTATCGGGCGAGGGCTCAAGTGCAACAAGAAGCACCTCCCGTGACCTGGCTGTTGAGTTCTTGAGCTAGGGATTCTACAGGAAAATATAGGGTTTATTGGGTATATATTGGGTTTTTATTGGGATTATGGAAACTATAGGGATTATAGGGATTCTTTCGGGCTTTCAGCGTGTCGGGTTTGGGCGTTTCCTGCCTCAGAGTTGTAGGAGCTTAAGTTTTTGGAGTGTGGGGCTTGAGCGTAAGGGACCTACTGAAACACCTTGAAAATAGGTTAGACAGGCACAAACAGGGCTAAGATGCGCTGACCTTTGTCATTTCATACCTTGCGGTTGTGGTGGAAATTACCTACACCCTGAAAACCCTATTTGATCCTTGTAATCCCTATAGTTTCCATTATCCCAATATAACCCCAATATATACCCTGTAAGCCTTATATAATCCCTATAACCCCTATAGTTTCCATTATCCACTTCAGTCTGTGGTCCTCAAGAGATTATTGTGTGTGTGTAGGCTATACCACTGAAACCGAGATTTTAGCCTACGAGTCCCCTTAAGCTTAAGCGGTTAAGGTTTAGGGTTTAGGGTTTCGGGTTTAGGGATTAGGGATTAGGGTTTAGGGATCAGGGTTTGAGCCTCCAAGCCTTGAACCCTGCACTGTGTGGCAAGGCTGTTCTACATCCTCGGGCTCAACAACTGCAAGGCAAGTCTGTAACCTTAGTAATCCGTAATGTCACGGATTAGCTATCCACCCCCTATGCTAGCCCCCTAAGGTTCCCCCTCAATTCAACCTAATTCAACCAAAGCAAGTTTTATGAAGAGGTGAGGGTAGTACAGAGGGGGGGGCTTTAAGCACTTCCTAGTATTAGCGTTATTGTAGCACTTTGAAAGCTTTGAAAGCAGTTATCTAAACCCCTACTAAACCCGAAGCCCCACAAAGCGGACCAAGACTCCCGAAACCGGGCTTAGGGTTTAGGGTTTAGGGTTTAGGGTTGAGGGCAGGCTGTGTGTAGTCAGGACCACTATCGTAACCGTGCAATGAACACAGCAAGGATGAAAGGAACAACAATGCAGGTATGGTTTGAAGTGTGTTCTTTCCGTGATGCTCAGAACGCCTTGCAAGGTTCTTCGCAAAGCTTGGCAGGTTAAATCCTAATCCCCAAACCCCAACCCCAAAACCCTATTTAACCGCATAATAGTCTAATCCCCAAACCCAAAACCCCATATAACCCCATAATTGCCTAATCCTCAAACCCAAAACCCTATATAACCCCATAATACTTGGAAAGTTGAGACCAGGATCTCTGACCTCTTGATGGCCTTTACTCTTAGCCTGGATATCTGATCCTTAAGCAAGCTTTAACCTGATCCCTCTAAATGCGGCAGCCTTTGAACCCTAACCCCATAAACCCCCTTGAACCCAAAACCTTAAAGCCAAAAGCCTCAACCCTAAATCCTCAACCCTAATCCCAAAACCCTAAACTGCGTACTTGCAGAACCACGAAGGCCAGCTTTTTCCATCCCCGGTGGTTCACGCGGATCCGCGCCATCAAGAGATGCCTGGATCAGGTAAAGCGCTCATTCTAGGGTTGAGGGTCTAGGTCTGGGTTTTGGGCTTTGACAGAAAGGCCGGGGGAACAACTGGTTGTTTGGTGAAAGTTCATAGGGTTTCTTGGGAGTCTTGCTGAGTATGTGCATTGTGTACTCACTTGGGGAGACCATGAGTTTAGAGTTTGGGATTAGGGGTTTTTGTTTTTGGGTTGTGGGTTTAGGGTTTATAAGGTTTTGGGATGTTTAGGTTTTAGGCTTTGGGATCGAGAGGGTTGAGTTTTCTTTTTAAGCAACGTCAATAGACCCCGCCTGTGTACCAGGAGTCCATAGCGCATATTAGCAGATGCTTCCACCCCCCAATCGTTTGCCGTCGCACTATCCACCACTAATAATACAAGCCCTCATGAACAAATGCATTCTCTCAACCATTATAACGTCCACTGCGACCACATCTGCAACCAATGAATCCACGCCAGCAATTTTCGAAGCATTTCCACCCCTGCCGCGTACGCAACCACTGCATCCATGCCGGCAACCATAATAACGTTCACTTTGACAGCATCCACAACCGCAAAAAGGTGCTACAGCACATGGGTGCCGCCAAACGAGTGGGGGGGGCACCTACAGATGGATGGATGGATAACTAGATAGATACGTAGATACACATATATGTATATGTAGAGACTGTAGAGTTTGTAGAGATGTATACAATACTGTATATACTATATGGAAGATTCATGATAAGGGGTTTGGTATAGGGGCGGTGCTGGGGTTTATTAGAGGGTTACTTTGGGGTTGCAAGATGAAACAACAACTGGGGTGTGGTGGACTGTATGCATTGAACCTGAATCTAACTCGTCGACGTGGGGCACTCCATGCGAGCCCTAAACCTTGAACCCCAAACCCCAAACCTTAAACCCTAAGCTTTAAACCCGAAACCCTAACACCTTAAATCCTAAGCCCTACCTGTTCCCTCTCAACCTGAAGCCCCACACCGTCAAGCTTTCCGGTTGCCAGTAGGGCATGAAGGCATGGGAAAGGACATAGAAACTGTGAAGTTATATGCTTCTGGCTTATGTACAGGCTGCTGAGTAGGGATCCGTTCCTGCTGACAAATCTATATCCTAGACCTTAACTAGTAGTTTCCAAAATCTTTTCCATCTCTGCATTCCCTCTAACCCTAAACCATGAACCCTGTGTACTAACAACCAGCAAACGAAAATCCTAAGTTGTGTCCTGAGGTCATGTCACGCCGGACGCTTGCCAACATGACTGGCAAGAGGCGAGCTTTGCACCATCTTCCCGAGGGTTAAGGGTCTGCGGTGATGAGTGTAGGGTTTAGGGTTTAGGGTTCAGGATTTGGAATGCACTTCTGGACGGATTGTTGAAAGATGGGTAGTTTCCATAGTGCCCTAGTGAGCTGCAACTTTTAGTTGGGAGTGATAGAACGCCTACGGGAGACCACCGACCTGTTAACTGCTCACCTGTAATGGGCTTTAGAAGTATCCCTTTTTGAGTGACCCGTTATATGGGGACATGTAGTATTCCTCTCCCCTAATAAAGGGTTTAGGGTTGAAGGATGAGGGTAGTATCCCCCAGTCATGGAGTATCAAATGGAAAATGACCTGGATACGCTGGGTTGCTGTTAAGAAGCTTAAGTTAATATATTGGGGAAACCCTATTGTTACATAAAAAACATGCGCATTGGGGTAACTTAATTTAAGTTCCTTAACAGCAACCCAGTACTAGGTTTCCGTAGGGGTTGACGGAGGATGTACCTCCTCCACGGAATACTGATCCCCCAAACCACTTATCATAGATACTCTGCCCATGCTGTAACGGTAATAGTTACATAGGGAATATTTTTCTTCGTGGATTCACGATTCATCATCATTACGAGGAGGGGGTAGACGTTTTTAAATTGCATAAGGCCTTTTCTACGGATACCATGACAGGGTTTTCCCCTGCTCAAGGATCGAACGCAGTCCATCTTGAGTAGTTGTCTGCGTATCAAGGCGAGAATGTCAGATGGGACCATCTGTCAGAAAATATTGACGGCATTGTGGGTCCGAAAAATCACTGAACATTTTTGTGAGGTTGTACTGACGCGTTTGATTGTCCAACCAGCCCAATGTCAAGACCGTCTGAAGGTCTTTGTCTTGAATGCCAGGATGAACCACACGCTTTCAATATTCTAGGCTGGCGTCCTTTGTTGTTGAGCCCATATGGTAGTTTCTCAAAATAGAGGGATCCCAATATAGACCCCAAAATACTATAATCCTTATTATTGGGACCCCCAAAATGGTACCCCTAATTTTGGGAAACCCTAACCCCTATAATCCCCTATAGAATCCCAGTTTCCATTTCATTTTCCATTTTCTTTTCCATTTGATTCTCCATGATAGTAGGTACCCCTAATTTTGGGAAACCCCCTAAACCCTAAACCCTAAACCCTAAAGCCTAAACCCTAAACCCTAAACCCGCAGCCGTTTTTGCTGAAGTTTCCTCCCAGCGGGAAAAGCCACTCCTTAGAGGGAGGCACTTCAGCACCGAACCTGGATCAATGTTGGGGATCCTTTATACTTTTTGGGGTTTAGGGTTTAGGGTTTAGGGTTTAGGATTTATGTTTCCCAAAATTAGGGGTACCTTTTTTGGGGGTCCCAATAACTAGGACTATAGTATTTTGGGGTCTATATTGGGGTTC
>CAJNIZ010044166.1:0-42286 GCA_905231905.1 Symbiodinium pilosum | reverse complement strand
TTCGAATATGAAAAGAGCCAAAAAACACGGTATTTATAGTGTTTTGTGCTCTTATAGTGATCACCTCTGATCCTCAGAGATTGATCTGGAGACTTTTAAAAGGTCTCCAGGTAGATCTTGGGGGGGGGTGACCATATATATATATAGAAGGTTATTTGAAGGCATGGATTTCTGGGGTTTAGGGTTTCCCAAGGTTAAGGCGCCGTTTTGGGAGTCTCAGCAGCACATGTTTCTGTATATTCCGGCCAACTTTTTAGGTCTCCCTGTTCACGGAAACTGCCATGTAGGTTTGGGACTTGTGGTTGAAGATTGTTGAAGATGTCGGTTTTGGGATTGAGAGCTCTATTTGTAATATCTGGACTTTTGTGGATCTTAGGAGTCGGGATTCAGGGGATAGGCCTTAGGATTTCTGCTTTGGGGTTGAGGGCAGCGAACAGATTCCTGCCTGTTCCTTCTAGTGGGCTTCTGTAAGTTCTGTGGGCTAGGTCTCTTGACCACTGTTCGTAATACGAGGGCTTAGGCAACCGCCACTCCTTAAACCTTAAACCCAGTGATGAGGACCCTAAATAAAATGCCCTAAAAGAGTCATATGATGGTCACAAGGTCCTCATTTTGGGGGTTGGCGTAACAAAAACCTTAGACTCCTTAGACCCTGAACCCTTGTGAGGGAGTCTACAGTGTTCAGGCTGGAGCCTTGGGCTCAAGATTAGGTGTTCAAGCTTAGGGTTTGGGGTTAAGGGTTTAGGGTTTAGGATTTAGGGTTCCGGGTAGATGCGCTTAGCGTTGAGGGTTTTGGGTTTCAGGTTTCAGGGTATCACTGTCCCCCAGACAGGGAATGTTGGGTATGGCCAGTATAGCGATGTCACTTGGAAGATGTTCTCTCTCTTCAAGGTTTGCTGATCGGAATGGGGTCAAACCAAAATAATTAGGGGCCTAAATAATTGCCCCATATTCTGGTCTGAAATTCATTGTATAATTTCAGTACAGGGTACTTCCGATAGACCTCAATGTGATGGTAAGTGTAAGTGTAAGCCCTATCACACACCAGCCTCTGCTGTTGGGGTGCACAGAAGGAGAAGGTCCGTTGAAGCTTTCTTCCTACCCCCAAGCTTTCAAACCTTGAAAATCCTGAAATTTCATTGTTGACGGTGGTGCTTGACTGGGCTGCCCACCACTGAGGGGAGAGAGTGGGCGGGGAGTGGCCAGGATTGTGGGTGGTCGAGTAGAGGGGCTTTTTAGAGGGTTCCAGACGGCCTACGGCTGCACCAGCCTCGGCGAATTTATGTAGGCTCCTATAGTGCCAGCCCTTAGGATGCCCAAAGCATTGTAATGGTCCTTATTGGGGCCACAGTAGGTCTGGCTACAGAAGTACAACCGTCACCCTAGCTGCTGTGTCGAAGGCAAGGCGGGAAATCCCAAGCCCTTAACATCAAAGTGCATCCAACGAATCCTGAACAATCCCTAAACCCTAAACCCGAAACCCTAAGCTCTAAACCTTGACACTAAACCCTAAACCTTTTATTGCTTTCCCGCCATTCTCAACCGGCCGCTCCCCAATACAGCACACGAGAATTACGATTACTATCACTACTATTATTGCTATGACCAGTACTGTTATTTTTTGCTCTTGTGTCACTACTACTTGTAACTATTGGTATAACTCTTACAACTTTATTTGTCGGAAGTCGACCTGAATGACGCAGGACTGCATCCTTGGACGAGTCGCCTTGCAGGAGCATTGCTTGGGTTTGAGGTTTAGGGTTTAAGATACCCTGAACCCTAAACCTAAGATTTAGGATTTAGCATTCCAAGTTCAAGGATTCAGTTAACAAGAAGATTTCTCAAGAAACAGCAATATACCCACCCGCCCATTGGGTCCCACAACATTAGAAACATATTTCAATAACAGACCTAAACCCAAACCCTAAAGCCGAACTCTAAAAAACGCGAACCATATAAACCCTGACCCTTGAAGCCCGGACCCTAAACCCCGAAGCCTAAAGCCAAACGTAGTCCGAAAACTTGAGCAATGCTTCGAGCCATGAAAAGGCAATGTACAGAATCCTAAGCCCGCACCCTACAGCCGAACCCTAAAGCCTGCACCCAAACCCTAAACCCGCACCCTACTGAATCTTCAGGCCCAAACCCTAAAGCCCGAACCTGAAAGCCCGAACCCCAAAGCCTGAAACCTAAAGGCCCGAACCCTAAAGCTAAATCCTAAAGCCCGAACCCTAAAGCCTGAACCCTAAAGCGCGAACCCAAGAGCGCGAACCCTAAACCCGAATCTTACAGCCCGAACCTCAAACCCGAACCCTAAAGCCTGAACCTTAATGCCCGCAGCCTAAAGCCCGAACCCTAAAGCCTGAATCCTCACCTGAAACAAATTCTTAGGCTTTGTCCGCTAATTCTTGGGGCCTTGTCCGCTAATTCCTGGGCCTCGTCCGCTCGTTCTTGGGCCTTATCCGCTAATTATAAACGCTATCGCGCGCCCGCCTCAGCTGGCGGGGCGCGGAGCACACGAATAGGTCATGGCATGTAGTTGACACGTGGGGTTTCGGGTCGAGGGAGTAACGGAGGCAAGCCTCACTTCTGACTGCTTGTTGCATATATGTTGGGCTCAGTCCATCAGTTTTACGTGAGAGCTGCAGCCGTGGCTCTGACAGGGGGGGATGGGAGGTGGGGGGAAGGGTGGAGGGCGGGGGGCTTTAGACGAAAAATGCTTGCCGCGTATTGTCACAGCTTCAGACCTGGGGCAAAGCTAGAATTTACCGGGGATGGTCAGGCTGGACCAGGCCTGTCCGCTAATCTTGGGCCTTGCCCACATAGCCCTAAGCAAATAATGTCCAAACAGACCAGGCCCACAAAGCCCAGAATAAGGCCCATGGGCCTTGTCCACTAATTCCTGGGCCTCATCCGCTAATTCTTGGGCCTTGTCCGCTATTCCTGGGCCGTTGGCAAATTCTTGGGCCTTGTCCGCCGAATCTTGGGCCCTTTGCGTTAGTACATTATGATATAAATTGCTACAGGAAAGAGAGGTTTAGGGTTAATTTAGGGTTCGAGATTCAAACGTTCTCGGTTCGGGGACATGGTCTTGTTCAGGCTTAGGGATATAGGAGTCTTCATGTGTAGCTATCATCGGCGTTGTAAGTAGCCTTAACATATGAGTCCTGGAGTAGAGTTATAGGATATTCCTTGAAGGTCCTCCTGGACCCCCTATATATATACACATGTATACATGTCTGTATGTATATATCCCCTATAGGCCCCCCAGCCTAACTTTGTCCATAGATCATATGGTTCCAACTCTACTCCTGACGTTCCAAACCCTAAGCCTCTAAAACCGAATGCCTGAGCTTCCAAACCTCTCCAGCTCCTAGGAGTACACCGGTCGAATTTGGCCTACCCACACCCGCCG
Source organism: Symbiodinium pilosum (assembly GCA_905231905.1). NCBI lineage: Eukaryota > Dinophyceae > Suessiales > Symbiodiniaceae > Symbiodinium > Symbiodinium pilosum. The sequence goes on along the minus strand of CAJNIZ010044166.1, from coordinate 38,871 downwards.
AGCACAGCAGCTGCTAAAGTGGGCCCAGGAGGTCGGAGGTCTGTTTCATCAGGGACTGCATGCAGATATGGCGGTTGCATAGGGTAAGGGGGGCTGCATAAGGATATATGTGGGATAGTCGGGGTTGAGGGATTCGGGATTCAGGGGTTTAGGGATCTACAGTGGTTTGGGGAGTTAGGGGCCCTAAACGATGTAGGGCGGTTCACGGATGACAGCCAGGCTTCCTGTTTCACGGGTGGAGGCTGTTTGCTTCTCCAGCTCCTGTCCTCGTCCATAGGATCTGACATGTTGGCTCAAGAGTTCACTATTCAAATCTTGCTAGAGTCCAGGCCGCTAATTCCAAGGGAGTTGAAGGATTGAGCAGTGTCGCCGACACCTTCTAGGTTTCTTGACCTAGCAACGCCGGTTGCCCAGGTTTAGGTAATGTAGTCCATACGGCTTCAGTACTAAATAATTGGGTTTAGGGTTTAGCGTTCAGGGTTTAGGGGGGTTAGGGTTTACGGAGTTTAGTTTAGGGTTTTGAGTTTGGGGTTGCGGTTCAGGGCCACGGTTCAGGGCTTAGGGCTGAGACGATACCTTTACTTAGACCCCCGCCCAGTACTAACAGTAGAAAGAGAGTATGTAGGGTCCCTGATTCAACCACCAGTACACCTTGCGGTCACGCTTGCCTGATCGGAGCCTAAACTCCAAACTTTAAACCCTAAATGCTAAGCCCTAAAATCTAAGTCCTAAACCCTAAACAGTAGTTTCCATTTTACTTTCCATTATCCCAGTATAACCTCAATATAACCTTAATATCACCCCAATGGGTACCTATATCTCCAATATAACCCCAACTGATGCCTAATCCAGGCCCTACACCCTAAAACCCTAAAACCCCAAACCCAAAACCCAAAACCCTAAAACCCTAAACCCTAAGTCCCTCAAATTCCCAACTGATACCTGAGCCTTGTCCGAGCAATCTCTCAGCTACGGAGCCAGGCGCGCTCGATTTCGGCGAAGATGTCCATCTTGGACGAGGTGCAAGGTATAGCCCCCAAATATACCTCATAACCCCTATATAAAACCCATATATAACCCCTATAAACCCTATAATCCCTATACAATCCCTATATAACCCCTACAATGTTACAATCCCTGTAGTTTCCATTTTCTTTTCCATTATCCCACTATGGGCAGGGTCAGAGCTTAGGCTGTAGGGTGGCGCGTACACGACTTTTTTTCTCCGAAAATGGAGGTTTCCAAGGAAGGTTGCCCGACGTGGGCGTCCGTTTTGTGAGGATAATCATTTCTAAGCGCGTGTTTTTGGCCGCCCCTGCTTATGGAAAGCCTTGAAAAATACTCCTGGCGGCCAAGCTGAAGCGCATGTTGCGTGTTGAAGGCTCGGGGGATGAAGGCCTGGGGTTTAGGATTTAGGGTTCAGGGCTGAGGGTTTAGGGTTTAGGAATTCTACAACATAGGGTTTAGGGTTCAAGAGTTCAGGTCCACTTTCCAAGAATTCTAAATGCTATAAGCATCGCAGTCCCCCAAACTAACATGCAATCCGGAAAAGGGCTCTAGGTTAGGTGGACCCCCCACCCTGTAATAGTGACTATAAGGGATAATAAGCATTATATTCGCGTCCTCTTATATTCCTCTTATACCACTAAACCCTAAACCCTAAACCCTAAACCCCAAACCCTAAGGAATATTACAGGGGTGGGGGGTCCTCCTAAGCTCTACAACAGCTAGTGTGCTTCGCTGAGCTCCGTCTCATCCCTCCCTGGACCCTCCAATGTAGTTCCTTTTTGCGTTTGGTATTGTTTTGTTTAGGGTTTAGGGTTTAGGGTTTAGGGTTTAGGGGTTTAGGGGTTTAGGGGTTTAGGGTTTAGGGTTTGGTTAGGACTCTTATCAGGACTACAAAAAAAGGTACTACATTGGAGGGTCTAGATCATGTCTGAGCTCCAAGGCCCCCAGAACTCGGAACGCCTTCGGGTAGCATCTGGCTCATTGTCATAGGCTATATCTACTGTAAGGGTCCAAAGAAAGGAACAGGGTTTCGGGGTAGATTGTGCCATACAATACAGGGATGGTTGATGAGGGCACTCTGCATGTGATTCATGCTTTCCAATACAAGTGCTAAGAGGATCAATATTAATTAGTACTAATAAGAGCACCCATATGAATGCTAATACTATTAGCAATATGAATAGTAACTACTGAGCCCCTGCCTCTGTCTGTAGCATGGGGGTCCCTGTCATAGGGATCATGATTCGATTCCTCTACTCAGCCAGCCACCCCCCCCAAAACCGCAGCCCCACCACCCAGACCTTGGAGCCTTAGAGCGGAGCCCTAAACTCCCCTAAACCCTAAGCCCCAAGCCCTAACCTAAACCTGAAGCCCGACACCCTAAACCCCAAGCCCTAGACCCTAAGCCTTAAATCCCTTCTAAACAGTAGGCCCTACATCCCATGCCCACGAGGATGAGTATCGGGGGCATCTTTCCAGCGAGGAGCTCTGAGGGCTGTCTCCTTGGTTTGGGGTTTAGGGTTTAGCCCTAAACCCTGAACCCTAAGCCCGAAATCCATTGTAGTTTGCTTTTGGGCTGTTATGGTGAGCCTGCTTTGTTCTCTATCCTTTTTTTAGATATGGTTGTCGTGATTGTTTCAGTTGTGGCTCACATTTTTTATTCACCGCTGATATTCGTACTAGGGACCATGGTGTACAGACGGGTCACGAGGTTTAGATACTGGCGGACATCATCCAGCCTACCTGGACTGTAGCAAGATTCCAGGTCAATACCGCCCGATACGAGGGAGGGAACATATTGTTGGTAGTTTTCATAAATAGGGGGACTCCAACATATATCCAAAAGTATGAGAACCCTCATAAAGGGGACCCTCAAACAAGGTACCCCTAATTATACTGGGGTATAGCCGGTATAGCATATTTACACTTACAGTTTGTGAGCGAAGAGCCCCCAAGTTCCAGGTATGTATTGAGGGACAGATAGGATGATTGCTATCTGCAGTATGGCTATGGTGATGCTGATCTGTTTTCGCGTCCCAAACATTCCCGGAAACCGCAATTTCACCCTACCCTCTGGCAATTTGGTAGTTCAAGATTTTCTCCTTCCACCCTACACCCTTGCTCCCTATACCCGTTAACCGCAAACTTTGAAGCTGCAAGCCCTAAGCCCAAAAACCCGAACCCGCACAGCACTAACCCCTACAGGGAACCCAAGGCCAATGGGCAGATGCAAAGGAGTCCTGCGGGTTAAGAATATAGTCCCCCTTAAGTAGATAGAATATGGATTTGGGTAGATTATCGTAAGACCCCCATATACACCATATTCTATCTACTTAAGGGGACTGCAAACCCTAAACCCTAAACCCCATAGTCTATCTACTTAAGGGGACTCTAATTTCCCTCTAACTCCTGATTCCCTCACAGGAGCTGATGTCCTTTGCAAAGGAATTGTTTACCAACCTTTGCTGGGAGAAACGCCTGGGGGAAGTGCCAGTTGTAAAGCCGAAGCTCGGCGGAAGAGTTTAGGGTTTCGGGTTCGGCCCCTGTATTGGTATACTCAAAAACTAGCATTTACATTCCTTATCGGGTTCTAGTAGCACAAAATTGAACGTGGTTCTTAGAAATGGCCAAGAGGTGAGCCTGTGGTTAGGCTTCGATTTTTGGGACTGGGGTTGAGCCATGGGGGTTTGGAGACAAGGTTTTATCTTGGGTCCCGCCCCCCACCTGGTAACAGTTGGATATTTATATTATGGCTATATATAGTCCTGAATATTACCCCTATTTTAGGCTGTTGCAGGACCCAAGCTTTATCATTGATTACTATGTCTAGCCGCCTTCCATCCCTGGCAACATATGTGCTGGCAGCATGAATCGTAATTCATGGCAAGAGCCTATGACCAACTCCGAACCCTAAACCCTGGACCCTTATAATTCCTATATAACCCCAATATTAAGACCCCAATATACTATAGTAGTTTCCATTTTATTTTCCATTATCCCAATGTTCCCCATGATCCTTATATGGTCCCTAAACCCTAAACCCTAAACCCTGGACCCTGGACCCTACCTAAATCCTACGCCCGCCCAAGTATATGGACTCTCAGCATCCTACCAAGCCGCACATGAACCATATAAGGATCATGGGGAACATTGGGATAATGGAAAATAAAATGGAAACTACTATAGTATATTAGGGTCTTTATATTGGGGTTATATAGGAACTATCGGAAGTCTCAGACATTCCAAATCCCCAATCAAAGGGTTTAGGGTTTAGCAGCCAATCTTAAATCGTAGATGCAAATTCCTTCATACCCTACACCCTAAACCCCTAAAACCTTACATGAAACCATAGATACTTTAAACCCCGATGCTTTTGTGTCAGTTGAGCTCCGCTACAAGAGAGATGTAAGAATAACCAACCCCGAGTTGCATGACAATGCATGTCTTCATAACATCTGACAGGTTTAGGGTTTCGGGTTTAGGGTTTAGGGTTTAAGGATTAGGGTTTAGGGATTAGAGTTTAGGGTTTAGGGTTTAAGGTCTGCTACAACATGCCATAGCAAACTGTGCTACAAGATTCGATGGAAATTTCGTATGCTGTAGAGGCCTGGCCTGAGCAAATGCGTTTCTTGCTCCCTGGCAATCCTTATTCAAGCGTGGTATGATATCCCCGACTGCGAGCTCCAAACCTCATGTGAGTTATAGTGTAAACTCCTAGTATCTCCCTGAATACCCTCTATAGTAGTCCCCTACATAATCCCCCGTATAACCTCCTTTTAAGGAGTTCAGACTATAGCTCAAGCAAATTTTACAATTCAAGGAGGGATATCTCCTGGTGGCTCACTCGCGTGGAGGGCCCCAGCGCCCGTGCTCCTGAGCGAACCGTGAGGCAGCTGCAGCAAGTGCCTGGCCTGCATTCCTTAAGATGTAAAACTACATTGGTGTATAAGAATGGGATAATGGAAAAGAAAATGGAAACTACTATAGGGTTTAGGTTTTAGGGTCTAGGCTATGGTCTAGACTCCTTAAAGGGCGTTATATAGGGGATTACATAAGGAATCACTATAGGGGTTATTAATGGGGATACTAGGAATTTAGACAACAGCTCACCTAGGATTTCGGGTTTGGGGGTTCAGGGGTTCAGGGTGCAGTTTTGAGAGCCCAGAGCTGCCCCAGGACCGTAACTAGCAACCCTACACCCCATACCCCAAACTCCACCACCCTACGCCCCAAACCAAGACAGCCCTCGTGGAGGAACTTCTGATGTCATACCATGACAGAGGCCCTAATGTGGTACGGTTTAGGGTTTAGGGTTTAGGGTTTAGGGTTTAGGGTTTAGGGCTTAGGGGGCGTACGGTTGCTTATTCTGAAATACTAGTATGGCAGATTCCTTAAAAAGAGGGACGCCAACATAGACCCTTAACTACCATACCCCTTATTATGGGGACCATCCGAAATGTACCCCTCACTTTGGGAAACCCTAAGCCTTTTGAAAACCCTATATAACCGTTATACTATGATTAGTACCATGATCATTACTATGATTACTGTAATAGTACGAACATTGTTAATCCCTAAACCCTAAACCCTATATGGAACCTGCATCTGTTGCAAGATCATCTTTATGAACAGTAGCGGGTTCAGAAGCCATGGGATTGCTTGTTGACTCATGGGTAGTTGCAAATCGGCTTTGAGTTCAGGGTTTAGAGCCCAGGGTTTAGGGTTAAGGGTGTAGGGTTCAGTGTGCAGGAGAGACGCTAGAGTCCTAACCTTGCCTCGCCATTTTATGATCAAGTTCCCATCTCTAGAGTTTTGGAGTTCAAGCTTCCAGACAAGCTACTGTCAGGCTTATCCTGAGCAACTCCAAGCCGTAAACGGTGTCAATTCTTTAAGCCGTCCCCTGCATTGAAGGCATCCTCAGACGTCCCTGTCCCAAGATGCCCCCAAATTGGCCTTAATCTCTTAAACCCTGAACCCTAAATCTCGAACCCCAATCCTTACACCCTTAACCCTGAGGCCCTTGCAGCTGAAATCCTTAGCCTAATTCGAGGCCTGCCCTGCACCTTAAACATCTAACCCAGATCCCAGACCGTTGAGTGGTTCAGGAGGCTTAGGGTTTAAGGTTTAGGAGGTTGAGGGTTTAGGGGCTTAACCTTGAACCTTAAACCTTGTACCCACAACCCCAAATTGCTCCAGAAATGTCAAAACTGTCCAGGTGCGGAAAAATGTGATTGCTGGCTTTGAGTCTGCGGCCCGCACGTTTGCAGCGCAGGTAGGGCTGGCGAAATTTAGGGGTTCCTTTCTGAGGGTCTGTATAACGGGGGTTAAAAGACATTGGGGGCATGTCAGGGTACTTGCCTCCACATAGATTGCAGCAGAGTCTTTCTTCTAGAGTTGCCTTCAGAGGAAGCAGAAGGCCATGGCGCGCCCCTTGCTTGGGCTGTTGCGCTGGATTGATACCTGGCTCATTTGATCAGTGCTCCTATGCCTGGAAGCAAAGAGTTGCTGGACTGCCCTGAGATCTGTACCATGTGGGAGGGCTGTAGCGCGCCAGTTAGATCTCAATGTGGTGCCCTGGATCTACAGAGGTGTGCGGGGAAGATGCCAAGTGCATCATGCAACTGGAGGAGAGGCTCCGTGAGCTATCCCAGGGCAGTACGATGATGATGGCTATGACGACTGCGTAGCCTCCTCTGTACTTGGGACACTCGGGCCAGTCGGGATACTCAGGATAATCGGGACATTTGTGACTTTGTGACATTCATGTCATTTGCGACCGTTCAGACGCTTGGGCGGCTTGTGTCCATAACGCACTTACACTTGGACGCCTGATGTCAGGGACCTCGCACAGCCGGGACATGCGCACGTCACACTTGGAAGATGTGATTCGGACACCTGGGTTAGGGGTGGGCAGCTGCTGGGCCACCCTCCAAAATTTGCCCACCATGGGAGGGCAGGGGTGCGCCACCTCAATTTCAAGGGTTGAAGGGAACTTTTTTTGCTCCGTGTAAGCGATGTTCCAAAAACATGCGCTGGGTTCCAGGGATTCCTGCAGGAATCATTTGCGGGCTCTGTCGGGAATCAATGCAGGGATGACCCGAGGACGTGTTCTGCTGGCTAAGGAATCTATGGTGATGGTGCAGATCTTATGGTTTCGGGTTGAGGTCCTTCGATTTAAGGCTTCAAGCGTTCGGTGCCTAAGGTTTATTTAAGGGTTTAGTGCGTGGCGTTCACAAGATACCGCCCCCGGTTTAGAGCTTTGTGGCCCATCAAATCCAAGGACGAATGACGCCTAAACTGTAGTTATCTTTGTGTCTGGGGCAAGGGGTCCAGCCTGAACAGGCTGAAGGGTCTCGTTGGAACGCTTGATGTTAACCGAAACTTCTGAAAACTAAGAGTCAGCAGGTACACCAAGCAATTCCAAGACTTAACCTTCCGAAAGACTTGTCATTTCAGGAAATCCAATTCCTTCAAAGCTGTAACTCCACACCAAAGATACCCATACTTCTGCAATTTCCCAACGAAAGCTACCCAAACAAGCCTCAAGCCGTCCCTAAACCTTGATCCCCGCGCCTTAGGCACAAAGCCCTACACCCTGATCCTCAAGCCGTTCTCCGTGATCCGCACAACACGCTACCCTGACCCTTTATCCTTAAACACTCCTAGGCCGTAAGCCCTAATCTCCAACCCCCAAACCCCAAACTCTAATCTCTAAACCCCAAACCCTACACCCTAGACTCTAAACCCCAAACCCTTAAACCCTAAGCCCCAAAGTCGAAACCTCAAACCCCCAAAGTTTAAACCCTACACCAAATGATCCCTAACTGGACCTTTAAGCCCTAACCTACCTTTCCGAGTACTTAGCTTAAGGCATCGCATTTTTTACATACAAGATTTAGCAAACAACCCTACAGGAAAGTAAAGGTATAAGGGACTACCTAGCAAGCCTGGTTATCCAAACTACTGCACTGCTTGAAATTAAATTCGCAGGAATTGCAGCGAGGACGATGGTCGTTCAAGGCAAATAATCCCACAGACCCCTAAACCTTAAAACGCCACCCTAAACCTTGAACCCTAAACCCTAAACCCTAAGCTTTAAACTCTAAACCCTAAAGTCTAAACCCCAAACCCTAAACTCTAAACTTTAAACCCTAAACCCCAAACCCTCAACCCTTTGGCTGCAGGTCACCCGCTGCCTGCTCTCGGGTTCAATAATCGAGGCTGAATCTGCGCTGCGGGACCGACACACTACGGTGGATGGTTTAGGGTTTAGGGTTTAGGCGGTGGACACTAACATGACCCTAACTACCTTTTACCGTGGGAATTATGGTGCTATAGTATGTTAAGGTCATGCAGGATTTTTTGTATGAACAGTAGGAGTGTCATATTAGCAAGGGCCCCTAAAAGGGTTGAGGGTTTAGGGTTCAGGGTTTAGGGTTTAGGGTTCAAGGTTTAGTTCAGGATTTAGGGTTTAGGGCTTGGCCTTCAGGGCTTTAGGGTTCGGGCGCTACGGCATAAGGTTTGGTTTGAGGTACAGGGTTCAGGGGCTACATGGCGGTTTGCAGCAAGATGTAAGGGGGCACCAAGGGGTTCATAGGGTTCGTAGGGCAATATAGTGTTTACCTGACGATTTTTTAGAGACTATCATCGGATCGGGGTGTAATTTGGGCTGTCAACATCTATCATGCCTTTTGGGGTACTCTGGACCGTTCGTATCCTTAGGACCCCAAAAAGCAGCAGACATGCCGGTGCCATCTCTTCATTGTCTTCTAGTTGTTGCTCAAGGGCTTCTCCTCCTTCCTCTTCGTTTGCTCCTTTTTTCCCGCTAATCCCCAATCCCTAATCTCTCTCTCTCTCTCTCTCCCTATAAAGCCCCTGTCTCTATCCCCTTTGTTCCAATATCTGCTTATGCTTACTTCTGGGCCTTCAATTTCAGAAGGTCTGGAGCCCTAAATAAAACCCAAGGGTCTGGCCCTAAACCCCAAACCCTAGACCCTAGGGTTTAGGGTTCTAGGCTTTAGTGCTTAGGGGTAAGGGTTTAGGGTTTTGGGTTCAGGGTTTAGGGTTTCAGATCCAAAGCCTCTTGTCACCGGTGCTTAAGGGAAACCGAAGTCATTCGTGCGTAGTCTTGATTACCCATGGCAACCCCCTTCAACACCAGCTGAAATACGCTAGGCACTAGCCTTTATAACCCTAAACCCTAAATCCAAAACCCTAAGCTTTACTTTAAGGTTGCCTGGTTAGGTACCCACAGATCAGCTTCTAAGCTCCTTGTACCACGCTTAATGACCCCTATAGTGGTCCCCTATATAATCCCCTTTAAGGAGTTTAGAGCCTAAACCCCAAACCCTCAACTCTAAACCTTATAGAATCCCCTATATAACCCCTTTGAGGAGTTTAGATTATCGCTCATACGGGGTCATAAGATAAATGTAGCTGTCCCACTTGCAATCCGACTTATGCTTGTTTTGGGTTCACTTACTCTTCGTCCTCCAAGAAGTGCTTACATAATTCACGTAAGATTTCAAGGTCGCTTAGTCTACGAAAGGTACGTAAGGGTTATAAGGGGTGATATGGGTAACCATTTTACAAGACAGGTATACTTTTTCTTTTCACCTGAAACCCTAAACCTTGAACCACACCCTAAACCCCCAACCCTTAACCTTGAGCCGGGAAACTTTACATCCCAAAGCCCAAATGAAAAAATCTAAGCCCTAAAGCTCAACTCCTTAACTTCTTTCTGCGTGCAAGGATCTGTCCGCTTATCGCCTCTCTCAGCAGGCAATGTCGCAAGAGGAACGAGCCAGGCCAGTTTTCGCATTCTTGGGTGTGGGATCTAGGGCATGGAGCTTGGGGGGCTGTGGGTTTTACATGGATTTATTCTTTTGGGTTCATAGGGTTCTTTAGGGATGTAGGGTCTAAGGGGCTTTTAGGATTTTTGGCTTATGTACTTTCCAGGATTTTTGAGTCGATAGCGTTTACAAATTGTTTAAGGTTTGCCGGGCTTTTAGGTTTCTATAAGGAGGTATATGGGCAATTCCCTAAATTCATTCTGTTAGCGGGGTTCCTATTTTGATATGGGTCTCTCTATAGATTTGTTTATAGATCTGTTTTTCTTGCGGAAAGTAATATTATGGTCAAGCCCTGTATAGGGATACTTTGGGTCCTGCCCCCACCCAGCAACAGTAGGGTTTAGGGTTTAGGGTTGGATAATATTTATACTTATTATAGCTATATATAGCCCTTTTTTTACCCCTATTACAGGCTGTTACTGGCTTGGGGGCAGGACTCAAGGGATACTTACTGTGAGGTATGGGGAGAGTGGCAGTTTCATACAGGAAGCAGATTTCGAGGCCGCTGGCATGTTTACGTTTTTTTCTTCTTTTTCTTTATTGTTGTTAGGGTTTACGGTTCAGGGTTCAGGGTTTAGGGTTAGGGTTTAGGGTTTAGGGCCTGACGCAGCTCAAACCTTCAGCCAAACCAAGGAGCTGAAAGGACCATTCACCTGAAGCAGTCTCAAGATACCTCAAAGCTCTTGACCCCTCAACCCTAAACCCTAAGCCCTGAAATCCTGACTGCTCAGCTTTCTGCAGGCCCTGTAGCTGCAAGCCTAGATGCGGAGTCAGCAGCAAACGTGACCAGCATCGACTTTTCCCTAAGAAGTGGCCTTGAGGTTTAGGGTTTAGGGTTTAGGGTTCCGCAAAGTACCAGCACTTGGCAAGAGATGCCAAGTAACAATGAGACTTGTTGGGAGGACCTACCAGTCACGTTTCAATGATCGGAACCGAAGTCGCAGCCTCCCAACCCCCAGCCTTAAACCTGTAAACCCGAACCTGAAAAATACCCCAGACCCAAAATCACTGAACCCGACTGAGTCAATCCTTTACAATTACAACCTACCATGTACTTGAGTTAATTACCCATGAACTTTGTAGCCTGGATTCTAAACCCTAAACCCAACTCCTAAATACCTAGCCCTACACCCGAAACCCTAAATTGAAAAAGCCTAAACTCGAAACTCGTAGGTGGAGCTCAGTGCTTTGCACCCGTGAGGCCGCGTTGTGACGTTGGACACGTAAGAGTTTCCAAGCATCACTCTTGACACACTGTTGGTTCGAATAATCATGCATGAAATCTAGGCCTAAACCCTAAACCATAAACCCTAAACCATAGTACGACCATTACCAAGGTATAAGGTACTGAAGGTCATGCTTGTAGTATGCACCGTAGGATCCCTGTTGCCGGGAAGAGTTCAGAGGGTTTGTGGGAGGGCACTTCTAGGGCTTCGGATATCAACCGCTAGGGGTGCCTTCAAAGGGGTTTGTCGGGTTATAGACCTTAACGCCTAATCCCTAAACCTTTGGAATACAGCTGGTCAAATTTTTATGAATAGGAGGTAGAGCCCCCCCCAACTGGCTTTAATTCAGGCTTTGGACTAGGGTTCGGGTGTTCAGGGTATCACGAAATCCTAAACCCCTCGAAGCTTGAATGGGTACCGGCACAGACCGGGTGCAGGCAATGACACAGCGTGATCCCCACAGAAGGGCCTGTTGCCAGTGTTGAGCAACCCAATTCCTGCATGACCTTTAAGCCCTAAACCATAAAACCCTAAAGCCCTAAACTCTAAACCTTAAACGCCCTAAATCCTAAACCTTCCTAAACACTTAAGTCCAGAAATAGGAACCTCTCAAGGATGCCCAGTTTCCATTTCATTTTCCATTAAATACCCGGAAGCCCTGCACTGTAGACCCTGATAACCCGAAACGGCCCCTTACACCCTAAACCTTGAACCTTACACGCTAAACCCTGAACCCTACACGCTAAACCCTGAGACCTAAACCCTAAACCCTAAGCCCCATACCCTAAGTCCTAAACCCTAAGCCCTAAACCCTAAGCCCTAAACCCTAAACCCTAAACCCTAAGCCCTAAACCCGAAGTCCTAAACCCTAAACCCTAAGCCCCAAACCCTAAGTCCTGAACCCCAAACTCTTAACCCTAAGCCCTAAACCCTAAGTCCCAAACCCTTAACCCTAAGCCCCAAACCCTAGACCCTAAACCCTAAACCCTAAGCCCCAAACCCTAAACCCTAAACCCTTAGGGTTTAGGGAAAACCCTGCGAGGTGGGTCCAGGAGGTGAAATCCTCAGCGTGGCGTCTCGGCTTAAAGGCTTTTGGGAGAGACCTGGGGGGTTTGGGATTTAGGGTTTAGGGTTTAGGGGTTTAGGGGTTTAGGGTTTAGGGGTTTAGGGTTTAGGGGTTCAGGGTTAGGATTTAGGGGTTCATTGGGGTTATAGTGGGATAATGGAAAAGAAAATGGAAGCTGCTATAGTATTTTGGGTTTAGGGTGTAGGGTTTGGGGTTCCTTCAATGTAGGCCTTCGAAGGGTTGAGAGGGATGGATAGGGTTTAGGATTCCAAGTTAAGCCCTAAGCCCCAAGCCCTAAACCCTGAACCCTGAACCCTAAACACTAAACCCTAAACCAAATCCTTAAGGGTTGGAGGTTGAGTTTGGAGGTGTTTGTTTCAAGGTTTAAGGCTCTTCGAGATTACGTTGCTTTCCTTGCATATCCTGAGTATGAGGGAGCGTATTGCACCAGGGACCCAAACTAGGAACATGCTGTTGAGAATCTTCCTAAACCCTAAACCCCCAAACCCTAAATCCTAAACCCGCTACAGGGGTGCAGACCCAGGGCTTGTTGTTCTCGCCCCAAACCCTGAATCCTAAAACTTCAGGGATCTGAGGACTTGGAGGTTCACCAGTCGCTAGTCTGAGTAACCCAGACCCCTGATTAATAAACCCCTTCCCCTTAATAGGGATTATGATGAGAATCCTAATAATTAGGCCCTTAAAAGGAGGGGGTTCATTAATCATAGGTCTACACCCTAAACCCTAAACTCTAAATAGTAGTTTCTATTTTCTTCCCAATATAACCCCAATATTACCCCTCTATAAATCAGGGGTCTAAATTAGGGTTTAGGGTCTACATTAGTGCCCCAAGATGCTGAAAGGTGGTTTAAACCCTAAGCACTAAGCCCTAAACCCTCCGCCGTGATTCTGATTATGACCACATACAAACTCCCAACTGAAACCTTTGAGGGTGTATCAGGGAGATATATAGTAAGATTCGGCCTTGGGGGCTGGCGGCTTAGCAAAGCCAAAATTTCCAGCAGAACAGCCATCCATATCGACCCTAACAGTGGTAGGTTCCTGGGATAGGTTATTGGAGGTCACGATATGGTGACCCGGAGCTATGCTTTCAATCTTGAATTTGCTACTGCTTGTAAGGAAGTGCTGCGATGGGCATGGTCTCGCATGAAGGAGACATGAAGATTTTCGCGGTGCGTGATTTCACGTTTAGAGAGACGTTCTCAAGCGTCGAAGGCGTCGTATGCAATTTCAAGGGGTGATAGTCCTGCTGAGAGTGTATTTACAGCATTTGATGCGAGACATTCGCTTCTTCTATGACGTTGATTATGACACCATCAGTACTCTTATGGTTGACCTTCTGCTCTAAACTCTGAACCCTACATGTTTTGACCACTTTTGCGCGTTTGGGGCAGGGCAGGGTTGATTTGTTGGGGGTGTGGCAAAGCACGGTTGTGGGTTTCGACTGTATAGCTTCAACCCCCTGAACCTTAAACCCCTAACCCCTAACCCGTGAGCCCCGCACAAATCCTAAATCGTAAGTCCTGGATCGAAGGGTCTTGAAGGTTCATCGGATACCGTAGGCCTTCCGTCGCCAATATGAAGATCTCCAATCAGCAGGGCTTGCTATGGGGAGTCCTGGCACAAGGACTTTCTTTATTTGGGTTCTACAAGGGGGAAGCTGCTTAACCCTAAAACCTTAAACCCTAAACTCTAGGACCCGGAGCCCAAAACCCTAAACCTTGAAACCCCAAACCGAAACCTTAAACCCTAGGGCCCCAAATCCCAAATCCAAAAACATCCAAAAACCTAAACCTTAAAAACCCAAAACCTAAACCCTAAAACCCCCAAGCTACTCCCACATTACGGAAGGTACATCCTTAACGGGTTTGCAGTCACTGGCTGCCAGGAGCTCCAGGAGAGACCTCCAGCCTACAACTCTCCGAGGATGGGTAGAGTGAAGGGTTTGGGGGCCACTTTATGGTTTAGGGTTTCAGGGTTGAGAGTCTCAGGGTTGAGGGCTTTTAGGGATCAGGGTTTTAGCGTTTAGGGTTTTAGGGTTAAGTCGGGTCTTAGACTTTTGGTTTTTGGGGTTTTCGGCGTAAGTGTTTTAGAGTTAAGGGTTTCAAGTTTTCAAGGTTTAGGGTTTAGGACTGAGGTTTCGCGGTAGTATCACCCCAAGCCTAGAACCCCCCCTCTCTAAACCCGGGACCCACACGGTACGGGTCCTCAGACGCTAAAACCTGAACCCTAAACCCTAAACGCCAAACCCAAAACCCTGAATACTAAACCCCGAACCCTAAACCCTAAACCCTGACCCTAAGCCCTGAATCCTAAGCCCTGAACCCTAAACCCTGAAAACTCAAGTCCAGAAGCGCTGCACCCTAACCCTGGGTCTGAACCCTCAGCCCCTTTTTTAGCGCAACTTCTCCTGCCTGACTCCTAAACTCTAAGTGCCTGGGCCCTGGGTCCTGGGCCCTGGGTCCTGGGCCCTGGGTTCAGGGTTTAGGCTTAGAGAGTTTCGGCTTCAGGGTTTAGGTTTTAGCCTTGAGGGCTTGAAGCCCAAGAACCCCACACCCTCAAAGTCCGCACCCACATTGAGCTATAGTCTAAACTCCTTAAAGGGGGGTTATATAGGGGATTATATAGGGGATTACTATAGGGGTTATTAAGGGGGATACTAGGAGTTTAGACAGTAGCTCACATCCTATTGTCAGCAGCAGCAGGCCGCAACTGGAACATGTCCTCTCCATCAATGTGGCTGACGAGGACCATCGCAAAACCTGTGTAGAGTTTGGGTTTTGATGCCTGGGTTGCAGCCCTGAACCCTAAACTCCAAATCTGCTTGTTCACCAGAAGTCTGACAAACTTTCAAACACGCAGGCCCTACACAATCTCAAGTCTGAGGCCCTTCATTCCCATTCCTCACCCCAACGGGATATCCATGGCTTGTTTCAGGCCTGGGCCTTACCATACTTTGGGAAAGTTCTTTCAAGGACCTGATTCCTTTTCGCAACCTGCTTGCCTCTGACGCAGACAAGCTTGAGCACATCTGCTTGGCAGCCGCTTTGCAAATCTGCGAGCGGTTTAGCACCCCACTTGAGTAGATAGAATATGGGGTATATGGGGATCTTACAGCAATGACATTGGGCAGTTCCACATTCTCTCTACTCAAGGGGGACTATATGCTTTCTAGATCCAGTGAGATGACAATATGGAGGCAACACGGATTCTTCAAGGCTTTCGTCTGGGAGTTGGGGGTGTGGACTTTACCTTTCAGGGTTTCTTCAGCGTTAAGTGTTCAGGGTCTGGAACTGTGCTGGTTTAGGGCTCATGTAATGATTCCTTTCCCTTAGTCCTTAGTTGTCCTCACCCACACGGTTTGGGTTTCAGGGTTTAGGGACTCCCTTTCTTTGAGGATGCGAAGGTGGCGAAGCTTGTTGATACGCGTCGCCATGTGTTTAGTAAACCCCTATCAGATATGGGATATATACATATTATCACCTATAACCTCTACATACGAAATCATTTAAGCCTTGTATGAGCTGAAGTGGCAAAGGTGGACCTCATCCTTTTCTTTGGTCGCCTGCATTTTCTGCGGCAGCGCATGTGGGATTCGTGCCCAGAAGAGACTGTCCTTTGGATATGTTTCAGAGTTTAGAGTGTAGGATTTAGGGTTCAGGGTCTATAGTCCCCCTTAAGTAGATAGAATATGGCTTTGGGTATATTATAGTAAGATCCCCATATACCTAAGGGGGACTGTAGGGTTTGGGATTTGGGGTTCAGGGTCCGGGGTAAAAGGTTTCGGAGAGCCCGTTAGTAGGCACATAGGCCCACATGGATTTTTTTTTTAAATCGGGGCGGCCAATATAGATCACCTTTATTACTATAGCGGTTATGATATTGACTCACGAAATACCCTAAACCCTGAACCGTAAACCCTAAACTCCAAAACCTAAACCCTAAACCAATCCAAAACCCTAAGTCCTCAATCCTAAACTTTTGGAAGCCCTGCAGCCCGTAAGTCCATATAAGAGACCTGATAAACACGGCCCTTTTTTTGAAGGAAATAGCCTACATTTCCGGGGGATCCTCCGGGGTATCCCCAATATCAAAAGGCTCCATATGATCTTTCCCTAAACCCTGAACCCTACGTCCTAAATCATAAATCCTAAACCCTAGATGCTATCCTTTCACAGGCTCACATAGAGGTAAAACGGAGAGAGGTAATGTAGAGGCCTAAACATATACCAATATTGTTCCAATGTACCTTGGATGGACCCTCCACCTTGCAATAGCTGTAAAACAGGAATTAAGAGGGCCCTAATACAATCACCATTATCCCTTATGGTCATTATTACTGGGTGGGGGTCCACCTAACAATACCCTGTGAATTCTTTATATTGCTTACCCCCAAACCCCATTCTATTTTTTCCAGGCCTACATCACCCAAACCCAACCCTCTGCCTCGGAGACCTGGGAACCCTCAAAGTGTTGGTTTAGGGTTTAGGGTTGGGGTTTAGGGTTCAGGGTTGATGTTCCATGTTTAGGTGTCCATCTTATGGTAACTTAGTTCAAGTTTCCTCAAAGCAACCCAGTAACCCTAAACCCTAGAGCCATAAACCACCAAACAGTGACCCTCCATCTGAGGTGCAGCTGGGTTTGCTGTTGCTGGAGACCTGGCCCACATAAGCCGAGTGCTGCGAAACAATCCTGCATGACCCTAAGTACTTTATCGCTTAGGTCATTTCCCCTTACAATAACTGTTGCCACAATAAATAACAGGAGGTATACTAGCCCCTGAAGAAAACCCTCAAGGACAGTTCCCGTAAGAGCAAATGACCCAATTTATGCCTTTGGAAGTACAATCTTATAGTATACCAGGGTCATGCAGGATTTTTAGCATCACTGTTCATGGGTAGCTACATGTTGGGTTGCCCCAAGGATCCAAAAGCAGAACTCTCCAAAATGAACCGCAATGTGATATCGGTGACGAATGGAGGTTGTGTGGGTTCCATCTTTTTGATTGTTGTGTGGTTCTGGGTAAGTTGCAATTACAGCTATCCTACTCATAGCATAAGCCTCCACAGTCTGGGAAGTTGTTCCTTGAGCCTTTCTCGGAACTCCCGCACTCGAAGCTGGTCATCCAATTTTTTTTGCGCACTACTAAACCCTAAGCCCTAAGCCCTTTAAGGTTCTCCTGAAGTCCGTAGATTGGCCCAAAAAGCTCAGCAGGGCTTGCGGATGTAGGGGCTTAGGGTTTAGGGTTACGTAGGGGTACTTCAGGCTTATTGAAGGGAGTGTAGGGGGTTAGTATCAGGGGTGCATAGGAGAACCCATGACGTCTCAGATCCAGGCCGAATGATAAGGACATAATGGGACCAGTAAAGGTCATAGCAACAGTCATAGTGTTGATGGATGACATCTTGCACCACCCAGGGGCCCTAAACTACTGTATTCCTAGGACTTTAGAGACCTAGGGTGGTGCAAGATTTCCTCCATCAACCGTAGTGTTATTGATCGGAAAAATCAAGGTAAAAGCACATGCATTAGTAAGAGTAAGAGTAAAGTTAACATAGTAATGGTGACAGTGAGAGAAATAGCAATAGCAGCAGTCATAGCACATGGTAGTTAACAGTCATATAACTTCACGCGTTCAGCGCGCAAGGTTCTCGGACCCAAAAAGTTTAGGCTATATCTAACCCTAAACCTTAAACCACAAACCATCACGGAAGTCCCCAAGTGGCCCGCAAAGACCATCTGTGCAGGCTTGCTTGGGGAAAGCAACTCGTTAAAGTTGAAATCGCGAAGCTGCTTTAGAGCCGGCGGAATTCTTGTGACCTCCTCTGTTGCATGCAAACCAAGAAGCCCCAAACGCAAACTCTAGGAGGCGGAAACCCTCATTCATTGAACCCAAAGCTCTTAACGACCCAACTCCTACAGCCTTCAAACTAGTTTAGACACCCGAAATTCGAATGTCTCTAACTTGAAAGCTTAGCCCTTCGAATGCTCAGGAGCCGGGAAAACAAGTCACTGCTTGCTCTCATTTTCCATAAGTTTTCACAATGCAAGCCCTTAACCTTGAACTGTACCACAAGAAGAATCCAAATAACCTGATTCTGGGCTCCTCTCTATCATACCCCAAACCCTACATTATCCAGGAGCAGGATCACTGGATTCTTCAGGGGCTAGGCCTTCGCCTAGTTGGCCAACTCTTGGCGATTCGACGAGGTTTAGTTTAGGGTTTAGGGTTGAATGTTTAAGGCCTAGGGTCTAGGGTCTAGGGCTTAGGGTCGGGGATCTCAAGGTTGATGGAGTTTAGTGATAACAGCAATCATAGAAATAATAGTAATAGTAATAATAACAGCAATAAAAATGGTAATCATAGTATCAATAGTACTCACAGTAATAACAACAGTAATTCGTAATACTAATAGTCACAAGAGTCACAATAGTCACAATAGTCATAGTAGTGATAAATAGAATTAGTTAATAATAATAATAATAATACGAGTGCTAATGTAAACAGTGGAATCACAAAAACAGTAGTAGTACCAATATTGTCTAGGGATGTCAAGATTTAGGTTCGGTCTACGGGTTTAGCGTCGTTGGTGGTCCAGTGTTTAGGGTTTAGAGCTCGGGCTTTGGGGCCAGAAGGTTTAGGGTTTAGGGTTTAGGGTTTAGGGTTCAGCATCCCTGCCCAACCGTGATCAGAGACCTTGCAAATCAGCTCATGGCCCCAGATATCACCAGGGTTAAATTTGCAGGAACGGTTGTGTAAGGATGACGCGGCAGGGGAGTATCTGTATTATTGTTGTTGTTACCAAATGTTGTCACCTGTATTGTTAGCATTTCTCATATTACTATTCTTACTGTTGTTACACTATGGTCGCTACACTTGGATCTTGGAGCTCTTTGACAAGAGGATTGTTGGGACTTGGGTGAAGGGTCTGAGTGGTGTACCTTTCGTTGGGAGTATGTAACCTTTGATGGATTGTTCAGGTGTGCAATGTCCCAACCTCTGCAGCCTTGGTGTCAGGGATTTAAGAAAAGAATCCTGTAGTCCACCGGCAAGAAGGACACATTTTCTTCAAGTGTTGTACCACTTTTCTGTTGTAACATTGCTTCTTCTAGCTTCTCACTGCGCAGCTTAAGATATGTTCTGGAGGATTCCAGGAAACCTTAAATCCTAAACGAAGAACCCTTACCAAGGACGCCGATGGGCCGCGCTTCCAGGCAGACGGCTCCTGTAAGCCCTTAGCCGATTCGTTGTTAAAACCTTGTTTTGAAGGAGTCTTTGTACGATATCATAATATGGACGTCACCCTCAATTTGGGGTATTTTTTTGGGGGGTCCCATGAGAAGGATTACAATATTTTGTACTTCATACTTTGGTCTCCCTCTTCAGGGAAACCACCATACGGATCAAGAGGTGTAGATCCTGTCTGAATACTTTGGATGGAGGAAGTCTTGCGCCGCACTGCATGTCCCACACTTGGATGTAGTTCGAGCTCCTGAACTCCCGAAAGGCAGGTTATCTAGGGGCTATGTAGGGGACTATTATGGGAGTTATGCAGGGGGATACTAGGAGTTTAGATTATAGCTCATATTATAGTGGGGGGGTTCTAGGTTCTGCCAGATTTTTCCTGCACCCAGCGCTCTGAGCTAGACGCTCAAAATCCCAGGTTTAGAGTCTCAGACTCCTACAGTAGTATGTAGTTCTACTTCCACTCAAAAGTTGACGGAACCAAGATATCTCCAACACCTCTTGGATTAATTGCCAATGCCTTCAAAGACCCCCCTGCTGCGTATTGACATCCCACTCCTTTTTGCAGACTTTTATATTGGGATAATGGAAAAGAAAATGGAAACTACAGAGATTATAGGGATTATAGGGATATATTTCTGGATTATATAGGGTTTATATTGGGAAATTGGAAAATACAATGGAAACTACTAGAATGGCTTGTAGGGGAGAGGGCGTGCCCTTAAGGGGTGGGTCGACAATGATGTTTGGATGAATGTTGCATGCAAGAGTGGGAGGTTTCAAGGCTTCGGGGTCTGGTGTTTGGATTGGCTCTGCGGTGTCTGAACTTTGGCCCTCGTGTGTGGTCCTATAGTTCATACGGGGATTTGGGTTCAGGGCCGCAGCAATGATCCTAACCGCCGTACAGGAGAATGACGCGCGCAATGTCCACCTCCTTGAATTTGTCAAGATCCTCCTGAATACTAGCCCTGAAAAGTGTCAGCTTTGATTCCACAAGCTTGACCGAAGTTCTTGAACTTCGGCCCTGCAATTCGTCTAAAAAAACGACACATGGATTCTCACCCATTGTCTCCTATTGCTTACCAGTCGCAGCTGCAGCCAGCGCCCCAAGTCATCGGATGCAAAGGTTTGGGCTTCAGGGCTTAGGGTTTGGGCTTAGGGTTTAGGGTGGTTCGAGCCTCGCAACCACGACCTGTAACAGCCTAGCCAGCTCTTGCAGGTATGCTTTCGCGATGCTGCGCGGCAAATGCCTCTTGCCTGGAATGTCCACCTTCATGGAACACTTCAGAGTGGTCCTTCCATCTTTTGTAGTTTTTAGGTTTTAGGGTTTAGGGTTTAGCTCCGGAAGTCTGAGACTCCCCAAGCTGTCATGTGTAGCTGCGGGCATTGCATGTTTTCTCGACATGGCTAGGTAGGGAAGAAGTGAAGTTATAGTTGAGCAATGTCTTGCAACTTATAACCTCTCATAATTACCATTATGGAGGTTTGTTTACATACATGTCGGCCCCAAACTAGAATCCGATATACTGTAATGCTTTTTAGAAAGACCTCGCCAGTTTTTGGAAACCTGCGTATAGGTAACACTCGTATTACGTAATACACCTACATGGCCGGTCAGTGTTCAACTTCACTTCTACAGGGCAATATGTACCCCAATATTCTATATTCCTCTCTGTAGGAACTCCCACAAAAAAGACCTCTAAGTGTGGAATTCCAACATTTCTCAAACCAACCTAAACCCTAAGCCCTAAACCTTGAACCCTAAAAAACTCAAACCCTCGAAACCCTGACCCCTTGGAGGTCGCTGACTCCTCCCTCCCTGGCCTTTGCCCGGGCACTTCGAGCGCTCGCGCGGCCACTGGCCGGGTCCCAGGCCGCGCTGCCAGAAGAAGCTCTAGGATTAGGGTACCCCCTTAAGTAGATAGAATGCAGGGTTCAGGGTTTAGGGTTTAGGGTCTAGGGTTTAGGATTATAGTCCCCCTTAAGTAGATAGGGGTTATGTTGGGTTTATATTGGGATAATGGAAAAGCAAACGGAAATTACTATTTAAGGTTTAGGGTTTAGGTTTACGGTCCCTCTTAAGTAGATAGAATATGGCTTTGGGTATATTAGAATAAGATCGCCATATACCCCATGTTCTATCTACTTCAGGGGGATTATAGGGTTCCGGGATTAGGGTTTAGGGATTAGGGCTTAGGGTCAAGGATTTCAGGTTTAGGGAGTACTGTAGGTTTAAGGGTTTTGACTACGAAAGCTTCCTCAAGCTTTCGTCCAAGTCCAGCTTTGCTGATCTGTACTAAGGGGGTGTGGGGGTTAGGAAAGCCCAAGAGTGGTCAAATTTGGCCGTGTTTCGCGGGCTAGACCCCACCGAGGGAGGGTTTTGGTGAGGTGTCCTTTCGGACCTCGAAAGCAGGAGTCACGAGGGGTCTGTTTATGTGCGGTTTTGGGGTGCCGATTCGGGTGCCGCGGAGGCTATTCAGGACCCTAGGCGGAACCTTTTGAGGCATGTTGGATGCCAGTCTTGGGCGCGCAGAGGCTGTTCTGGCCGTTTCGGCCCAAAGGCAGGGTGTGTCCAGTGTCGAAGTTCCTGCCAGACCGGCGTTCGCGCCTCAGTGGCTGACATGCCGTCAGAGAGACAGTGTATGAGTGCACGTGGCTCCATGGTTTTTTTGTCCTGTGCACGTATGTGAGAGCTCACTTGCAGCTATCTCGGCCTCAACGCGCTTTGTATCGTGCTCGTTAGCTCACCTGGTCGCCATGGCACCGAAGTTCTCCGGCAAACGTCGTGCTGAGCTGCAGGCTAGTTCTCCGAAGGCGCCATCTCCTAGGCTGGCTCGCGTGGGCAAGGCAGAGCTGACGGCGGAGCTTTGGTTGGTCCCCTACGGTCAGAATGCCGCCTTGGCTTCAGGTGACTTCTCTGAGACTCCGCTTTCGGCGCTAGTCCTGGACTTGCATGCAGACCAGACGAAGCTGTACTCATTCAAGGACACGTTTGATCAGTACCTTCGCTCAAGCAGCGGGACTGATGGGACGCGGCGTATGTCGACCGAGGACCTGAAGTCGTGCAGCATGAAGCTGGTGTCCAGCCCTGGGCCAACCTACCACAAGATCTTGTACGCTGATGCCGGCGCAGAAGGACTCACGAACGCCTTCTGGCTGTATCACGGATACCTGGAGCACCTGGTTCGCGCCCCAGCGTATGCCAAACGACTCAGTGGATTGAAGCTTCTTGTTCGAAACAGCACTGCCGGAAGCCCGCGACCGACACAGGCGATCCTGGAGCTCTCATCCCCCAATTCAGTGGCTCAGGGTGGGGAGTGCGGCGTGTTCTGGAGGACTTTGGGTTCGAAGCTGGCGATGCAACCGGAGGGCCGTGCTGGCATGAAGGGCCGGCCCTCGACCCTAATGCTTCTCCTGTGGAGTGGATCAGCGGCTTCTTGGATGCTCTTCAGGACCTGCCCATCCTGGTTTCTCTGCCGCCGCATTTTGCTGCGTGGGGTGACACCCTTCCTGCGCGTAAGCACGTCATGCTTGATGTTCACCAGGTTGTGGCAAGTGCCAAGACTGCTTCTTGATCACCTGCGCAATCAGCGTTGTTCCTTTGTAGGCTGTGGAATGTCTGAATGACGTCCTCCTGCGTTGGGGACGGGGATGCTCTTTGCCAGGCGTAGCCTCTTCCGCTAGAGGCCTCTGCCGAGACATTATTTTTCAAGGGCCGGGACCACTTGCGCTCTCGTGCTCTTCACATTCTTGAAGCCTCCATGCGTCGACAGGCACGGCTCTGCTTGAAAAGAGGTTTGTCAAGACGCCTGCTTGACTCATCTTCCTGTGCAAGTCATGCGTTGGTTGTGCAGCTTGGCGGACAAGCCAACGCCCGAATCCCAAGTTCCCTACGGCTGTACATGACAACAGCTGAGGCCTTCTACGCAACTCGCATCAACGGGTGAGCGCCTCAGGTTTTGTTTTTTTTGCAAGCAATGCCTAGGAGATAGGTCGCAGCGTGTCCAGCGTCGTTAAACTCGGGGTGCGGTCTTGATGCAGGTCGCTTCTTCGCTGGGTCCACCGACCTGCGAGTCTGCGGGTCAACAGCTCGGACTCCAGTAAACGCTTGACTGTCCCGTCATGCGCCCAATGCCTAGTCGTTGCAGCCACTCGTTTCCGGGTGGGCGCAGTCTTCATGCATGTTTCTTCCTCGCTGAGATCATCCACCTGCGAGTCTTTGGGTCGGCGCCTCGGACATCAGCAAGCGCTTGCCTGTGCCCTAATGCAGCTGGTGCCTAGTCGACAAGACCAGCGCGTTTCTGGTGGCGTTAGCCTTATAACGCAGGTCGTTTCTTCCCTGCGTTCGCTGACCTGCGAGTCTTCGGGTCGGCGCCTCTGACTCTGGCAAGCACTTGACTGTGCGTAATACCCTGTGCCGTCGTGCAGCTGGTGCCTCATGGATAAGGCCACCGCGTTTCCGGTGGTGTTAAAATTCCGCTCACGAGTCTTACGGCAGGTCGTTTCTCCGCTGAGTTCGCCAACCTGCGAGTCCTCGGGTCGGCGCCCCTGACTCTGGTAGGCGCTTGACTGACCCATGAGGCAGCTAGTGCCTAGTGAATAATAAGACCACCGCATGTGGGTGGCGTTCAATCTCAATCTCGGTGCAGCCTCAAATCTGGGGCCAGCGCACCGGTGAAAGGTGAGCGCTGGAAACGAGGCCGTTTGCAAGTGCTGCAAGTGGTTGTCAGCCTCTGTCTCGTATTCGGCTAGGACCTAGTCCATAAAGCCACCGCGTTTGTCGTGGCGTTATCTCTACCCAACCTTATCCTGCAGGTCAAGTCGCTTCGTCGACTTTGTTTCCTCTGGGAGTCTTCGGCGAAACACCTTGGTCTCACGTAAGCCCCTTAGACGTCTGCGCGCTCTGAGCAGTGCCCGTAATACAACCATCACATTTCCGCCGAACGCAACTTGTCACTCGGTCTGCTTCGAGGTTGCTGCCATCGCGCAGCTCGGCAGCTTTGCGGGTGCTCGGGTTGCGTGTCGACCTGCAGCCAGCGCCCTGCTGCGCACCAAGGTGCTCGGGCGCTGTCTCCGGCGCGCCCATGCGTGTGGACTGGCGGTATGGCGGCCAGCGCCTGCGCGTGTCCAGTAACATTGCCAGCATGGCTGCGTTCAATCTGAACTTGCTGCTTCTGCAACGGCGTCAGTATGCTGTGGAACAAGTCTGGCCGACAGCTGTTGTCGAAGAACTCCTACACGTGCTATAGTGCAACAACATGCCTTGTCACCTGCGTGGCTTGCAGCTTGCCCAAAGTACACGATTGTGCGAGTGTATCGTGCTGCCAAAGTTCGGCTCACTGTTTCTGCGTCCTCATGCTTCTACCGTTTGCTGCACGTGTCTGAGCTGCTTTTTCTGCCGGCAGTTCGCAATCGTACCCTGAGCGTCGCCGACTTTCGTGACCTCTGGCGCAGCTTGTCCGAACGCCCTTGCTTCTCAGCTGCATGGTGCTGCAACGTTGCACACTTCCTCAGCGATGCTGCCCTTCTGCGTGCGGACTGTCTGCTGCCACACGTCCAGCCTATGCCTGCTGCATCTGAAGCGTCTTCCGTCAGCGTGGACCTTTCAGCCGAGCGCCTTCGGTGTTTGCATTCGTCCTTGGTCAGCAGCTACTTGCCCAGGCTTGCGCGCGCTCATTCCTGCCCACGCAGGCTGACGTCTTGCGAGTCTTTCAAGACTCCTTGCGCTCAGCAACTGTTATGACGGTTGATGCTGCAACCTGTTCTTGATGCTGGCGTGTCGGCGCCTGCTGCCTACAATGCCATGCTTCGCGTAGCCTCGCTGACTGCGACGGAAAACTTGCCCAGGCTCCTCCTTCTCTACGCTGGCATGCCTCTGCGACTCGAGGTCTTTGCCCTCTGCAACGAGCTTGGCGTCACGCGAGGCTGTCCGTGTCACCTTGTCCGCGTCTGCCTGCATCCCAACGAGCCCCATTTCTCCGAAGTGCCTACATTGGACCCTCACATTCTTCAGCATGCTCCTCGTGGCATTGTGCTCGCTGTGCCCGGCGCCTTATTCGTTCTCCTTAACCGCGCCCCCTCTTTGGATAAGATTGTCTTCCTACGTCTGCCCTCGCGCCGTTCCTTGCAGACCGGAACGCCGCAGGACCTCGTGGCAGAGATGACCCGTTTGCGGAACGTAGAGCGTGCCACCTTGACCCGTTTGCATGCCGATCTCCTGGCTCTCGGGCTGCCTCACGCTGCTGCGGCCATCATCGACCCTTTGCTGCGCTCCACTGACGTTGAGCGACCCCTGCCGCAGCGTGCCAGCACACTGCAGCAGCGCCCCCGCGCGACTTCCAAATGAGAGCTCCGCTTCTTCTCTTGCCGCTTTAGCTTCTCGACTTTGGCCTCTACAGTTCTCGCGCACGTTTGGGCCGAATTAGGGGCTGGTGTTTGGGGTTTGCAGTTTAGAGTCTAGGGTTCGCGGTCCACACGAGTTGTTCGGGCTTGCGCGCTAGTCTGGGTTTTAGACTTGCACTTTACCATTGCCTGGTGTCCACTGGACCCTTCCGTTTGGGGTCCAGGGCCCTCGACGTGCGCATCGACAATCAGCCCCGTCCGTTTTCCAGGCTTCAGTCGGCGCTCTCATGTTCCCTGTTTACAGTTCGGCGCTTGTTTCTTAACCTGCCCCTGCTTACAGTCACTTTACGGGTGTGACTTGGATTTCTTCCGCTCGACGGTTTAGGCTTTAGGGTCTACGGTTTAGAGTTTACGGTTTCGAGTTTAGCCTGGGAATCCGCTCCTCGCCATGCCGGCTCGCATCCCTTCTTCCGTTGACGATCAGCGACTGCTGCAGGCGTAGCGAGCATGGGCAGCCCATCGACGTCGAAATGGACGTCAACGCGAGCCTCAGATCTTGCAGGACTGCTTGCGGCAGCGCCAGCTTCAGTTCGGTCCCTCGCCTGCTGTCCTTTCACCTTGCTACATCACGGTTAAAGGCTTAGAATCTAGGCGTAGTGTAGGGTCGGGTTTAGTATTTCGAACTGGGCGTTTTTACGTTAGAATGCCTAAGCCCTGCCCCTTGATTCAGGTTCGTGCCTCCTAGTTCGGACCCCGCCTGCCTTCAGCTTAACGTACCTCCTTGCGTCTAGCTTACTTAAACCTTAGACCCTGTGTCCTCTACCCTAAACCCTGTCAGGTAGTGTGTGGGCCTTCCAGCGAGGTGAGCGAGCTCGCACGAGGGCTCGCCGCGCTCATGCTGCAGCACGCGTCGCACCGCGACCGTGTCTACCTGCAGCCGCCGCGCTGCATGAACTCCTCGCAAGTTATGCGGTCGCCATGTTTATCCGTGAACGCCTACCTTCTGCGTCAGACACTGCCCGCGTGCAACTCAAAGGAGCCCCTGGCCGCCTTCGATCCAGCGAGCACTTTTTTGAACGCGCCTTCATCCGATGTTACACTGTCAGTTGGGATAGGACACTATGCTGCGCTTAGGTTTCCCTGCTTGCTCTTCGTAGACACGGTTTTCCCTTTTCAAGCTTCTTGCCCTGCCCAGGAATTCCATCCTGACTATCGAGCTGCATCGGATCGCCGCCAGGTCCCTGGATAGCGCCGTGCGCAACAAACGCCTCGTGCAAGCCAGTGACTCGGAGTCCTGGCGTATCTGGTCTGCAGCGCTGCGTGATCTTCTCCAGCGCTCCGAGCCGACGGTTGATGCGCTCACAGCCTTCTTGAAGGCCTGAAATGCTGTTGTACAGAACTTTGTACTGTTAGCATCTGAAGCCTCGCGTTTCCTGTCCTTGCGAGGCAGCCATGGCGATCCCGGGTGCTGGACCATTCATGGCCAAGAACACATTGGCAGCTTGGCCGTTGCGCTTTGGGTTTGAAATTCTCCCAGTGCCTTTCTACTGACATCCCTCCCGGGTGCAGTTTCCTTCTTGCGGTCTCATGCTTCTAGCTTCGGGACTTCATATTTAGAACCTCAACCCTACCTCTTGCGCATCGTGGTCTGCAACGCTCAAGCCCACTGACCAAGGACATGCTCCTGACGAGCCCGGCCTTCAGCCGCACGGCTTATGATGCCCAGGAAGGATTTTTTCTCATGGGAACAAACACGGAGCAGCTGGTTCGCACCGCGGACCGCCTCTGCCAGTTCGCACGAGAGGCCTGGCTCAAAACCCTCTGTGCTTCGTGCCGCGCCCTGCTAAACAGGCCGGCGCTTTGCTGCCGCGCACCTTCTGGTATCGCAGCAACACCCGTTCCGCGTGGACAGAACTCTGCTTGCCAGAGCACCTGTTCTGCACTCCGCGGAGGGCCCAGATGAGCCTATGCAAACTCGGCCAGGTTCTGAAATCGAGGCCGGGCCCGTGTTCTGCACGCACTCTAGATGCATGTCAACGGCAGTACCTCTGGTCCTTTGTCAGGCAGACCGGCATGCTCACCAAGCCGCGCCGCGTGCGGGCACCGCCTAATTCCTTTGACTTCCAGGCCAGGTGCCAGAACCCACATGACCCCTCTCAGAACCCTTGCTTTCTGCGCTCAGGCCATGACATCCGCAGATACCTCGCCGCTGCCCCCCCTTTGCATAACGCCACCGGGTTTGTGGTGGCGTTATTTTGGACTGCGCGTTCTCTGCCACTCTTTACGTAGTCTCTACATAACCATGCTAGAACACATGTCTCAAGCCTCTCTGCCCACTATATAGTGTTTCCTGCAGCCCAAACCCCGAATGAGCTTTCTTGGGCCCTTTCGCGTCTGCACTCAGGCGCCGCCTTCCCCGGCTTCACCGCCTTCGCCGCCCTCAAATAACGCCACCGCATTTGTGGTGGCCTTATTTTGCTGCTTCATCATCTTGATCAAGTTTTCCCACCTTCACATGCGTGCAACACATGCCGTGATTTCTCGTGCTGATGCATGCGCGAACCTAGTCGGCACCCCGTGAACCAACCACTGCACGGTCACCTGAAGGCACGGGAGCTTGTCAATGCCGACAGGCAGCTGGCGAAGGCAAGCTGCTTTCAGACCAATCATTTGCGCACTTAAGGCCTCCACGCGATCACATTTCTGTAGTTCGCAATTCAGTGCTGCCGCTTCAACATCGTAGCCCTTCGGTTTACACGTCGGCTTTACACATGCGTGTGGGCACACCATGCTCGATTTACTGAACCTCTTGCAGGCTAGTGCCGCTACGGATTCTCCCAGATCGCTTGCATCACGTGCTCGAAAAAAAGTCTTGGCGCCTTGAGCGCACCGCACCTAAGCTTTCGTCCCCCCCCCCCTGGGCGCAAGTTTAAGGCCTCTAGGCCCTTTGGGATGTCAGATGTAGACCTTAGGAGTTCAGAGTTCAAGGCTGAAGGCTTCGATTGGAATTCCTGTCCCAACCCAAGGTTCCGTAAAGCCTAGGACCCTAGGGTTTAGGGCTTAGGTTTTAAGGTTTAGGGTTGGGGTTTAGGATTCAGGGTTTAGGGTTTAGGCTAAGGTTTAGGGTTTAGGGTTCTAGGTTCCCTAAAGCCTAACCGCCTGACCCTGGACCCTAGGGTATAGGGTTTAGGGTTTACGGCTTAGGCTTTGGAGCTTAAGGTTTAGAAGTTCAAGCCCAAGCTCTAAGCTTTTCAAACCTCACGGATCAGACAGAGTTCTCAGACCTACAACAGGCGGCGCAAGGTGTTCAAAAGGCTTCAGGACAGTTGGTGCTTGTGAGGGTCTATGGTTTAGGTTTTGGGGTTTAGGATCTAGGGTTTATGGTTTGCGGTTTGGGATGTTCTTGCGCATTTCATTCCAAAACAGAGTGTGCAGACTTGACTAGGTTTCAGATTGCTAGCTAGCATCACTACAACCATTCCCTCTTTATGTTCATGAATGTTCCCCCGTGATAGGCGTTCTCAATTGTGGGGTGATGGATTTCATTCAGGGCTGCAAGTTTGGCTTGTCTGAGGCTTCCTCCTTCAGTGCTTCTGGCAGCAGCACGTATCGCCACCTTTCCTACAGTAAGTAAACATCTCCTTCCCCAGCATTTTTTTGGAGGGGATCGTGTTTTTTGTGCAGGGGGAGGGAGTACCCGATCCTAAAAAGTCCGGAAGTCTTGAAAGGGCGCCCGCATGACAGCATCCCGCGGAATTATGATTGCAGCTTGCGCAACAAATTCTGGCAGTAGGCGCGCTACGTTCCAAAACCTAGAACTTTCATTGGAAGCTTCCAACCTTAAACCCCAATCTCGCAATTGCAGTTTCCAGTTTCTTTTACATTCCCCAAAGCCAGAGATCCTACTTCTATCAACCCTGAAGCCTAAGCGACAAGCCCTGAAACGCCCTTGGTCTTGGGCTTTGAAATGCCCGTAACCTAAATCCCAACCTGAGCAATCGACCCCAACTGCACACCCCCAAACCTTTTCAAATATCCGCAGCCACGTACCCGTGAAGGAAGTTAAGGGGGCTGCAGCTAAGGCTGGGGTTAGGGCCAGGGTATGGTAAAATGCTCTCAGGTACATCACACCCCTAAACCCTAAACCCTAGACTCGAAATCGTAAACCCTAAACCCGAAACCCCTAAACACCTCACCCCATGGAGTGTCAGGTGTCTCCACAGGACTGCCCCTTGCATCATGATACAGAGCTCGCAGCGGCTGTTATAAGGGTTCTGGGTGTAGGGTTATTGTTGGAAGTAGTCTAAGTTATTACTCTAAACCCGGCTTAGGGGTGGCAGGAACAATCGGATATGATTTCGAGGCATATGGACAGTAGAAGCCTGAACGTTTCCCTTCCCCAAGACCTCGGAGGACCCTGAACCCCAGGACCCAAAGTGTTTAGGCTTTAGGTTTTAAGCTTTAGTAATATTCATGAGCCTGATGCCAGAGTACCTCTAGCCCTAGGAGTTCGCGTAGTGCAATGCTCAGTTCGCTGGTTCGCATGCTTCTCTTTGCTTCGGCTAGTTCCATCCGAGGGATTGAAGGTTTCTTCAGATCTGAAGTAGCGTCTCAGGGAGCTAGGGTTGTACGGTTGTAGGGTGTCGGGTTTTAGAGTGCAGGGTTTTTAGGGTTTGGGATTTTTTTGTCTCAAATTTTAGGGTTCGGGGGTTTCAGTAGGGGGAGGATTATTTGTTCCATGTTTGCAATGAGTGTAAACGACCCATATCCGACGTGTGCTGCTAGACCTGACAGCTTCCTCCCTGCCTTCACTGAACTCCAGTAACACTAGCCCTGCAAGCCCAAACCCTGAACCTTAAACCCCAAACCCTGAACCTTAAAGCATTTAACCATCAGGATTTAAGGAGTCGGTGAAAAAGAACTTTGTGTTGGCTTGTTTTAGTTCGACTGACTGAATAAGTGTAAACGCTAGCGCACTCGCCTCGGCTGTTGGGGTGCACAGAAAGCTCACTCAGACCGGGGATTAGGGTGTGCGTAAAGCCTAAACCCTTTGCCCCATACATTCCAACATTAACCTCTTGAAAGTCAAAGGTGCCCTGATTCCAAGGTGGGTGGTGCATGTATAACTGCAGTCACACCGGAAATCCTTGACGTTGCGCAAAACAAGCAAATTCAGTTCCGACGTTCGAGAAAGCCCTCGAACCTGAACCCAAACATTTGAACTTCAAACCTTAAAGCCCAACCCTTAAACTGGGTAGGCCCCTGGGATATTTAAATTTTCCCTAATGGCTTTAATAGGAGACCATACATACTAATATTTTTCAATGGGTTTCAGGGGCCAACCTAGTAAACTACCCCTAAGCGGTGTGTCGGGTTGGGGGTCCAGGAGGGAGTCGAGGTGGAAGCCCTTTGGCAAGGCAGCTGGTGGCCGGCAAAGACCTCGTTTCCTTCAACAGGTTTAGGGTTGAGGGCTTTGGGGGTATGGGGGTTGAAGGTTTCGGACCTGGGCTTTAGGGCTTAGGGTGTTTTGGGTGCTTTGGTGTCAGGGTTTGGGGTCTCGAGCCCGGGGTTTAACTTTTAAACCCTAAACGCTAAACCGCGGAGTCAGGTTTCTACATGGACGGGCATGTGGGCAGGTCATGTGGGCAGCACCAGCCCCCCAACACTTTGATGGGTTCACTTGGAGGGTCAGGGGGACTTAGTGACTAGGTGAATATTGGGGATAATTAGGGTTACTATGGGTTATAGGGGTTATTAACCTACTTGCTATTTCCCCCTGACCCTCCAAGCAGGCTTCGTGCTACGTGTATTGAAGAGCTGGGACACCAAGAAAACTCCGCGCGCAGAACTTCCGGGCTCTTGTTGAGCGTCATGATGGTTTCAAGTTTAGGGATCAAAATCCAATCATTTGAGCGTTTTTGCGCGGAATATTTCCGTCGTTTCCCTTTGTGAGGGAGCATCAGTCAAAGAGTAGGAAAAACAGCTTCAAACAAGGATGAGAATGACGGAATCCTGCCGCAAAGGTTGTCTCTTGAGACACCCCTAGCGCATAGCAGGTCCCAAATTGAAAGCGCGCACGCGCTCTCTGGAACCCTGAGCCATGTGATGCAGGCCTTCAGTTGCATCCCTATTTTTTGAGCTCAAGCGAATACATCTTGGAGCGCCAGAAAATGGGTTTGAAATCCCAATCCGCAACTTCATCACCAGCGTAGGACGCGCCATTGCGATGCCGAGCGCCGAGAGGTTCTCTTGGAGTGGAAGGCGTGTCAGCTTCATAGGAAAGCCTAAACGTGCATCTCTTTGACGCTTTAGGCTGAAGGTCAGGGGGTTGCTGATCGGACCGCATAGATATGATATAACTCCGGTGTCCATTTCATTGTCTATTTCATTTTCGGGTCTTCATGCTCTGTGTTTGGTAACTACACTGGCCCCTGAACCGTGAAAGTTTTGCAGCATGGTGACGTTCCAAGCTCAATCCTTTTGGCTGGAACTCAAGGCTTGCGTTTTGAAAGCTTATTGTAGGGGCCTAAACTGAAACTGTTATTCCTATAATGGCCTTATATGCTACTTGAATGTAGTATAAGGTACCTCAAATCGACTTCAAAAAATGGTTGGCAATTCTTTAGGCCCTACATTAGGCCAGATCCAGTAAAGCACTCGTTAAGCTTGTATGCATGTTTACTTAAAACCCAATCGTTCCCACCTCAGCAAGCCTTAGGGCGTAGGGTTTGCAGCATACTTGAAGGTTCCTAGGACTATCGCAAGAGCGTTTCCCAGTCCCGTGATGTAGCTTGCAATGATAGCCTGCAGCTATGCTAGTCATGACTGTTTTCACGACTGCTTATGAACTCTCCAGTGCAGAGGGCAGTTTTCAGACCCTCCGAACCTCCCCAGTCGCCACCGTAAAGTCCTATCGCAGTTGCTTGGAATCACTTTCGCGGCCCGAGTGTTGTGTCTTCAGGACTGTATCCTGCAGTCAATGATACGACAAGGGCAGGAGGAAATTTCAAGACCAGTCTTAATTCGCCTCCTCCTCCTCAATTTTCTAGGCCTTCTACAACCTTGGTCGGACATGTTGCTAATCCCTTGCTTTTAGACCGAAGCTTGAGCCTTAGCCCGCGAATCTTCAGCTCTAAATTCCTAAGCCTGAAACCCATAGCTCCCAAGCTTGCAAGCAGAACCATCAAAGGCAAAAACCCGTATTGTCCTTTGTCACAGGAGACTCAGGACACATAGCCCAGACCTAGCCCATACATTGCAAGCAGCCCCTACCTTGAAAGATGAACCTTTCAGCCTTAACCCCGTAGCCTTAAACGCAAGGCTTTGGGCTTTATTAGGGTTTACAGTGCAATAGGGCACAAATCAATTCCCAAAGCAGGGTCCTAGGTTCCTTCCAAAACTATTATATAGGGTACCCTAAATGGATCCCAAATTAATGTTGAGGGATTTATTTAGGCCGCTACAGTACCCCTAAAGCTCAGCCATTGTCTGGACAAGGATGGCGGTTCCTCGCGGCTTCCAGTGGGCTGGGTGCGGGTTGCGGGCACTTTACACGGTCCGGGAGCTGGGAGAGCAGATTTTTGTTCAGGGATTGGGATAGGGTCCTAAACCTTAAGCCGTAATTTAGCCTAAACCCTAAGCCGTGTAGTTTAGGGGTCAGTAGGGTTCAGGGGTCAGTTTCCGGTCTGGGGTTGGGGCCCTGGGTTTAGGTTTGGTATCATCGCCTGGTCTTAGCTAGGTGTAAGGTTTTGGAGCTAAGGAGCTTGATTCTACAATTGGCGGGCATTTTTGCCTTCTGGTAGTATCCTTAGATGAGTATAAAGTATTTTACCGAAAATACACATGATTGCCTACTCTGATCGTCTGTGTTCTAAAGGGTGGAAGAAGCGCCCTGCATCAGAGAAATGCAATATGAATCAGGCGGGTACTTATGATAAACCCTTTTTACAGTGGCATCCTCAGAAACAATTTACAGAAGGAGTTACCACAGCTCCGAGACCTCTTGCAGACAGCGGGAATGAATTTGGACGTACTGTGTTAGGGCGTACGGGGGTTGCAGAGGTGTTTGCCGATATTTAAACCCTAAACCCCAAACCTAAACCCTTTGGATTGAGGGCCTTCCTCCAGCATCTTCCGAGTGACTCCTGCGCAAGCAAGGGATGTGAAGACTAAAACAACACACTTGTTGTGGTTGGGGTCTTGGGTCGCGAACTTGCCCGCCTCCCCCAGCTGTTGCGCAACGGCACACCCTCAAGCCTAAACCCCAACCCCTAAACTCTAAAAACCCCTAAACCCCTAAATCCAAAACCCCTAAACCCTAAACCCCTAAATCCAAAGCCCCTAAACCCTAAACCCTAAACCCCTAAATCCAAACCCCCTAAACCCTAAACCCATCGGAGGTATGTCATCTTGGCATTCCTGGCTCAGGCCACTTCTGCTGTCGAACTTGTTGCTTGCTTAGGGTTTAGGTCTCAGGGTTTTGGGTTTTGGGTAATCCCAGATATTCTCCAACAAGCCCAATACCCCGTGGCGTTCAATACATCCCGTTCATATGCTAGTTGCTCAAACTACCTGTCCCCAAAACGGCCATAGTGTAGGTTCCCTGTTTGGTTAGGATCCCCTTTTCAGGAAGTGTATTCCCAATGGTCCCTTCTTTACAAAGACCTTCAGAACAACCCCCATACGTTGAAATGCCAGAGAGAGAGTCTTGAAAAAGGGAGGAGAATTTATGTCCATGGTGCAGGGCAGGGAAGAGCAGTCAAGGGAGTACTGGGAGCTTCGTGGGTTGTTGTGATCAAGTTCCTCGAATAGCTACGTTTTTGCATGTGTTTCACCCTAAATTCCACACCCTAAACCCTGCTCCATTTCTGGGGCGTTGAAGGCGCTCAGGATGTACGAGAAGTCGCCTTTTACTTGGAGGGTTAGTAAGGAATAAGTGAATGGACTAAATAGGGAATATATATAATGTAGGGATTATATTCCCTTCTTCCCTACTTACCACCAGCTAGTTTAGGCTTGCATAGGATCATCTCAGAAACTTTAATTTGGTGTGTGGCCAGGGCTTAACGTTCACACCCCTTCTTTGTGCACAAACTGTCCGTGCAAACGGAAGCCCGAAGCATGTCAGTGCCTCTTAAGCACTGTCTAGACGAAGAGGTTTTCTGCTGTTTCAGGCCCCCAAATAAAGCCGGTGTAACCCTAAACCCAAAGCCCCACAACTTTCAGGACCCCCAAACTTCAGAACTCTTCCCCGAACTGGCGGTTGGGCCAAGTGGGGCGACGCCACGATTCAGGACCCTGCCATATACGTTATTCAAGACATGGAGAGCACCCCTAAAAAGGCCCATGAGTGTGACACGGCCTGCATATTCCTTAGGAGGACCCCCACCCTGCAATAGTGGTATTATAGGAAAATGATAGGACCCCAATATAATCCTTTTTACTCTCTATAGTCACTACTACAGGTTGGGGGGGTCCGCCTAAACCCCAAAACCCTAAAGCATCCTAAAGCCTTAAAAGCCTAAAGCCCTAAAACCCCAAAAGCCTAAGACCCTAAATCCCAAAAACGTAAAACCCTAAACCACAAAAACCTAAAACCCTAAATACCGACAGCTCCCTTCAGCCAGCCCGGCCCTGTCCAGACCATTTGGAGTTCAATGCTGCAGAGTTCCAAAACCGGGTGGTGTCGGAGCTCAAAGCTTTAACATTTAGGGTTTAGGGGTTAGGGTGTAGGGTTGAGGGGTTTAGGGGTTTAGGGTTTGGGGGTTTAGGGAAATTACAACCCAACTCTAGCTTTACGTAGTTGTCACCCAGTTAGAAGCACCCCTAAGTCCTCTAGTATGGCAGTAACGGGGTTATAGCAGACATTCTTGGGTCATAATTCTCCTGAAGGTAGGAATAATGGAGAAGAAAATGGAACTACTATATAGTATATAGGGATTATATACGAGGATAAATGGAAAAGAAAACGGAAGCTACTGTATTCTACTTGGGTTCTAATTTTTGTGAAGGTCCAAGAAGAATTAGGTGGGTGTTCTGGCAACGTGGCTTACGCATTAGAAGGACCCCCCACCCTGTAATAGTGGTATAATAGGAATATGAGAGGACCTGAATGTAGTCTTTAATATCCCTTATAGTCACTATTACTGGGTGGGGGGTCCACCTAACTTACGCAAATGATAGAGGGTCAGTATTGGAGCTATGGCAAAGGCAGCGGTTTGGTGGGTGGGTTTCGTGGGTTTTGCTGCCCCTTTGTCCATTTTGAATAGAAGCATGACTAAGCTAGAGTCATTGATTATTCGTTCTACTGAGGACACTTCAGGTAGCCTTACTTGGTCTCAACAATCTCTCTTATCTGGGATTCCCTAACACTAGATTGGCAGAGTGTAGCCCGGATGGGGACATCTCACAGGCATGTCCTGGCCACAAGGCTCGTAGTGAACCCTAAACCCTAAACAGAAGCCATGAGAGCTATTAAGCTCCTAGTATCCCCCTTAATAATGGAGAATCAAATGGAAAAGAACATGGAAAATCAAATGGAAACTGTGATTGTATAGGGGATGATAAGGGTTATCGTCTAAACTCCTAGTATCCCCCTTAATAAGCCCCAAATACTCGCCTATGTAATCCCCTATATAACCCCCTATTTAAGGAGTTCAGACTATAGCTCATGATGTGGGGCAAGACTCCAGGCATCGAATGAGGGAAGAGTTTTTGTAGCCTCTAGGGCCCGGCGTGGTATGTTGTCTTTGGGCTTCAGGGTGTAGTGGAGGTTATAGTCCCCCTTGAGTAGATGGGTAGATGGAATATGGGATATGTGGGGGTCTTATTATAATCTACCCAAAGCCATATTCTATGTACTTAAGGGGCACTATAGGGCTTAAGATTGCAGGCGTTCGATTCATAAGGCTCTTGAGTTGCTTGGGCGTGGCTTCTCATGTAGGAGTCTAACTAACTAGAAGAGACTTTGGCGTTGTTGAAAGCAGTCTATAGTAATCCCCATATGGGCTATAGTCTAAACTCTTTAGAGGAGGTTATATAGGGGATTATATAGGGGAATATTATAGGGTTATGAAGGGAGATACTAGGAGTTTAGACTATAGCTCATATGATTTCCATACAGTGCTAGGGTCGCAACAGGTGTCTCTGTTTCTAACAGGCTTCCCTGCATTCCCCTTTTGTTTTGGGCTGTGTCAGACATCACGCTTTGGTTGTTGAAAGGCTGGGCTGTTGTTAAGGAACTTAATTTCAGTTACCATATTGGGGAAACCGTGTTAACTGCTATCTATACCCATCATGGTGACTTTTTTTATGTTCCTTAACAGCAACCCAGAAGGGGTCAACAATACCCCCACAGTGATGCTTACCGTTTAGGGCGTAAGGTTTAGGGTTTAGGGTTTTCCCCACATTCCTGCATGACCTAAAAACCTCATAGTCTAGGGCCTTAGGAATCATGGTGCTCGACTATACTAAGACCATGGAGGATTTCCAGTAGCACATGTATATCATTGCTTAGTCGGGAATTGCGGGGAAGAACTTATAGGAATTGTTCTACGAGATTTAATGGGACGAGTATCTCCGCATTCCAGGTCCACACCGTTGAAATGATCGGGAACGCCTCCAAAACCAAGCCCGCCTCTGTTTCCGTGCGCTTTGCCCAGAGCCCTGCGCACCCGAGGCAAGGGTTTCGGCTTTCAGCAAGCAGGGTTTTCGGTTCAGGGGTTTAGTGTTTTAGGGTTTAGGGTTTTAGTAGGGTCAAAGGCTTTAGGGTTTAGGGGTTTGGAGGTTAGGGGTTTAGGGTTTAGGCTCTTGGGTTTAGGCGGTTTAGGGGTTGGATGAGGTTTAATGTTGAGGGATTAGGTTAGGTTTCGAGTTGGGTCGTTGGAGGAAGGCTTATGGTTGGGATGGAGATTACAGGTAGGAAGATGAGTACTATAATCTTCATTGCTGTTAATGAACTTTTTCTGACTTGCTACTATATTGGGGAAACCATTCTGATTACTATGATTGCCCATTATGGTAACTTAATTCAAGTAATAGGGTCGTTGTCACTGATGTTCTCCATGTTCTGCTGCGCAGCTTCGTGCGAGTCCTGTCAAGCATCCACCTTCAGGATATGCCATCTCTTGCAAGGCAGACTGCTCAGAACGAAGTTCCTTACCAAATGCAAAGTGCTGAAGTGGGGACAGCGGGCAGCGGACTCACTATGTGGGGGGGTCCAAGAGCCCCTAAATCTCTGTATAGAACCACAGCTCTACACATGGCCACACAGCACATGCAAGCTTCAGGATGCTTGATACATCTTGCTACAGCTTTGGAGTCCATTGGTGCCTGAGGTTTGGTATACCGCGCCTCAAAAGCATCAAATGCGTGTGTCTTTCTGAGCTTTTTTTCATGGCATTGCAGCACCGGTTTCCAAGCTTGTTTCGGTTGCTGCAAGTTGTATATACGGCATATCTGGGTTTCCCGCCCCCGGTGTCATCATCATGTGTGCACTGCCATGTTACATATCTACTGCTACGGTCATGGTTGCTCTTCTTGTTGAATACCCTTCTTGAAAGCTCCTGGGTAGATATATAAGTAGGCTTGCTATCCGTATAGCCACTGCAAATCAGGCGTGGGGTACTTCCAGCCTTATAGTCCAACTACCCATGGACCTCCCAGTACAGCCAGCAGCAAAGAACTGATACTACTACTACTACTACTACTACAGCAGCAGCAGCAACAGCAGCAACAGCAGCAACAGCAGCAACAGCAGCAACAGCAACAGCAGCAGCAGCACCACCACCACCACCACCATTCCTTCTTCTTCTTCTATTACTACTACTGCTACTACTACTACTACTACTAGTACTAGTACTAGTACTAGTAGTACTACTGCTACTACCAGTTCTTCTCCGTTGTTCTCCTGCTGCTGCTTCTTCCTCTGCACTTCTCCTGCTGTTTGCTCTTGCGCCAGGCCCCCCGAGCCTGCGGAGCCCAGTAGCCCTGAAGCGGGATTTACAGATGTGGTGGCCGCGGAGAATTCGTTGAGGGTAGTCACTTTGTGAACCATAGGGTTCCTCCCTGTACTAAACAATTGGGGAAAAAATATTTTTCCCCAATTGTTTA